>JAKKIK010000552.1:0-28353 GCA_024500135.1 Heterodera carotae | reverse complement strand
TGTGGTTTGGTAAGAAGAGGAAAATTTTATTTTTAAATTTTTTTTTTTTTTTTTGGCGGCCCCCCCCCCCCCCCTCTTTTTTTACAGCCCCCCCCCCCCCCCCCGAAATTTATTCCCCAAAAATCCATAGGCAATTTTTCGGTCTCCAAACGGCGCGCGTCCTTTTCAAATTGTACAGTAACAATGAATAAAGTGAAAATGAATGACGATGAATTGTTGTGTGGAGAGGCGCCATATCAATCAAAAAAGGCGAAAATTAATTGATGGGACATCGCTTAATTAGGAAGACAGAGAATATGTATGTACAGTTGGAAACAATAGGAGAGAGAGAGAGAAGCGGAGAAAAAGAGAGACAATGGTGGGGAGGAGAGAAGCGGGGGAGAAGGAGATTGAGAGAGAAAGGCGGATAGAGAGAGAGAGAGAGAGAATGGTGGGGAGGAGAGAAGCGGGAGAGAAGGAGATTGAGAAGAAAGGCGGAGAAAAAGAGAGAGAATGGTGGGGAGGAGAGAAGCGGGAGAGAAGGAGATTGAGAGAGAAAAGATGAGAGAAAGAGAGAGAAAAGGATAAGGGATTAAATGGCTTAATTTTGCGCATTAAATAAAGGTGGGAAAGACAAATCCCTTCAGTATCACAACATCCCATTGATCTCACATTCCCCTTTTAGCCTTTAGCAAAGCCACAGATGTCTCCCCCCACCCCGTCCTTTTCAGTCCCCTCCCCCAATTGCTCCCCGTCGTCTTTTCAGTCCCCTCCCCCCCTCCTCCTCTCCCTCACTCCCTTCCGCCGATCGCACACCATCCAAATGGACGACGACATAAATCAGTAAATCCCTCCCAACCAAATGCACCAGTATCCGATCCCATCCCATCCATCCCTTCGGGGGGGTGTCATAACAAAGATAGAGGAGGAGGAGAAGAGGGAGAGGAAAGAATGGGGGGACAGCGACACAAACAAAGAAAGAGAGCGATGATTGAAGCGACAATAAATTTGTCAAACTGATCAAAAGGAACGAATTGGTTAGCATTTATAAGAGCCTTTTCAAAGCCGGCATTTGAGCCGAAACAAAAAAGTTGACACCGACGAGAAGAGAGAGGCGAGGCGAGACTGAGGACAGAGACATAAAATATCTGATGGACAACACAGCAAATGAAAGGATAAAAAGGATTAAAAGTCGCGCGAACACATCGAAAGCGCCCGAGGGCTGTAAAAGCCGTAAATCAGGCGATAATAAGGCAGGCCGACAAAGGCATTTTACGATGGGTGCGAAAAGGGGGAGGGACAAGGTCGGTTGGACGAATGAGAGAGAAGGGCAGAGGGAATGAAAGAGGGAGACAAAAGAGGGGGATGTAGTGGAGAAAACAGAGAGATAGAAGGGGGAGGCGACAAAAGAACGGAGAAAAGAGAGAGAAGGGGGAGGGAGGGGTGGAAAGACGGAGAGAAGGGGGGGGGGGGCGAAAGACTGGGCAAAAGACAGAGAAGGGGGAGGGAAGGGAAAGGATAGAGAGAAGAGGGAGGCGAAAGAGTGTCAGAGAAGCGGGGGAGGGGACGAAATAGTGGAGAAAAGACAGAGAAGGGGGAGGGGGTAGGGGGAGCCGAAAAAGTGGAGAAGAGAGAGAGGGAGAAAGGGCAAAATTATTACATCCCTCCAAATCCCTTATTTGCTATTATTATTACATATTTGACTGCCATTAACATTTCTTTCCTCAATTACAAATTCCATTTCCGTCCCACCCAATCCTTCGCCGAAAGGCAAAGTTTGGCCGCCACTTCCCTGCCAACCCCAAACTAATGGCGGCGCAGATCAAAGGAAGCCGACGGATGAAAAATGGCCAAGGGAAAAGGCAAAGACAGCGGAAGAGGGGGACGAAGAACAAATGTCTCAACAAGAAAAATTCTTTGAAGCGAAATATTTAGTACAATAAAAAAAAGAACGTACCCATTCATTCCTTCCATCGTCTCTTTCATCCTCTCTTATCCTCTTCCATCCATCGTCTCCTTCATCCCTTCCGTCCGTCTCATCCTCTTCCACCCATCGTCTCTTTCATCCTCTTCTATTTGTCGTCTTTCATCCTCTTCCACCCATCGTCTCTTTCATCCTCTTCTATTTGTCGTCTTTCATCCTCTTCCATCCATCGTCGTCTTTCATCCTCTTCCATTCATCCCCTTCCATCCATTTCATCATCTTCCATCCATCGTCTCTTTCTCTATTCGTCGTGTTTCATCCATCGTCGTCTTTCATCCTCTTCCATTCATTCCCTTTCATCCTCTTCCATCCATCGTCGCCTTTCATCCTCTTCCATTCATTCCTTTCATCCTCTTCCATCCATTCCTCATCTTTCTTCATCCATTCATCTTCCAGGATTGCGTGGCTGTGAATCAAAGCGTACACGTCAGACTTACTCGCGGACTCAAACCCTCGAGGTGCTTTTGACGGAATGCGCCGCTTTCCATTGGAATCCACCGTACTCAAATACCGTCGTTTATTTTAGTTAGAAAAGGAATTTCATTTCAACAAATATTTGACGAGAAAACGGCGCCAGGAAATCTCTGAAACGCTTCAGCTGACTGAACGACAGGTGCAAAATGAACGCTTATTTAATTATTTGTTTTTTATTTATTAATACAAATAATGACTGAAATTAAAACCCGATTAATTAATTTATTGGTGCTAAAAAAATGATTAATAAATCCGAGGCTATCTTTTTTTGGCTGCATTTTATTTCCACCGATAAGGCGGCCCGATTAACTTTGCATAAATCGAAATCTAATTTGTAAGGGTGCAGAAGTTTGATCAGAGCCATCGGCGACCTTCCAAGGAATGCGTTGGACTTTTCGTTTAATTTTTTGGCCATTAATGAGAAAATGCGTCGGTTTGATTCGGCGAAACCTATCGAAGAATTAAAATCAAATTTGAGAAATTCATATGTATCGTTAGCGAGATGGACAGGACCTTGTTACAAATCACATTAAATTATCAATGCCTTTAGGTAAAGATTTGGTTCCAAAACCGACGGATGAAGCAAAAGAAAGAAGTCAAATCGGAGGGAGTGAGCGCTGTTGGGCAGGAGAGTGGAGACGAAGAGGAGGAAGAGTGTGGCGCAGGGCACGGCGCCATCGGAAGGCCCAGACGATGAAAGAAGGGAAGGAGGGATTGAAGAAGGCATGGATCTCAGACAAGCAGACAAAGGCGGACGAGTAAAAATCGGCACAACTTTTAAAATTGCTGTAAGCGAAACTTGGCACGAAAACCGGGCGGTGATTTTAAGAATTCGAAAATGGACCCTACTATAATTTAACGCTGGTCTCTTAACCTTGTTCCCAATTTCCCTGTGACAATGAGCGTCCAATTACTAATTTTGCGGTACCCAGTTTTGCATTTCCCAGTTCCACACTCACATTATTAGTTAATTTTGAGTAGTGTCCGGCGGGATCGGGTCTGTGGGTTTTCCCGTCCCGGAATCCCATTTTCGATGGAACAAAACTAAACGGATTACATTTTTTATGGGGATCCTCATGAATTTTTTAAATACTGGTCCCGGGTAATCTGTCGGACATTAATTAGATATACGGATTTATTAATTTCATTGGAATATTAAAAATTCTATAAATACGATAAATTTAATTGATTTTCAATGGAAAAAATAAGGGTGGGTTTGCGGAAGATGACGTTTGATTCATGACCAGCAACTGAGAAACCCGAGTCATACAAAAAAGAAAGAATTTAACTCGCATCGATCATAGAATATAAACAACGATTAGTTAAATAGGAAGAGTTTACAAAAGGACACCTTCCACCGTCAATCGCACGGACGTTCACCCATTCGTCAGTTAAGGCCCAATAACAGATCCTGGGCTTCGGGTTTTTCCATGAATGTGGTCAACTTCTCGAGCAGTTCATCGCTGACCACCTCACTGCCAATGGCCCCGTTGGCAAAAGGGTCGAAAGGCATCACTTGGAATTGGCCCGTGTTCGGTGTGAAGTTCTGCACTTTGTCCCACAAATTCGGCCCTTTGTCCAGCCTAGCTGATGCCATATCGTCTAAATGCACAAAACTACACAACAAACAGCTAATACTTCAGAAAGACCATTAAATCCGCTGTAACTCATCAGTAGCGGAGCAACAATCAGATCGGAGTCTTCTATGGTCTGACAATACAAACTTTTAAATAGAATTTAACGCTGTTGAACTATTTCAAGGGGAGGGAGAGTCGGTCGGAAGTCATTCTTATGAACAGAACGCGGAACAAACAAGATTGAGGTCTGTACGCACTGTACCCCCCTCTCAATTTTACCAAGCTCGTCAATCGTACAAAAAAACCATCTTTGTTAAAGAACAATATGCCTATTGGGGTTTTCGGTTCGACTTTAAACCTTGGTCGGTCTGCCTCTGATGCCAGATTAGAAAATGATTCTGAATGCCATTCACCGGTTTGGTTGTGCAGTGCAAATGCGTCTCCACATCGCGCGAATTTTGCAAGCGAAACTGTTGGCACGCAGCAAGAAGAAGACAATTTGAACAATTGCGCATGAATATGCTGAAAAGGAGGTACTCATAAGCAGAGGTAACGACAATTGAGCTAAATTATTATAATTTTTTTTTCTATCACTGGTTTAACCAACTTTTGCAAAAAAGGAAAACAATTATTTGAATTTATTTGCGATCCAAAAATGAATAGGAACGGTGAAAGCCTATTATGATTCACTTCGTTTGCCCTGGGGATGTCTGAATCAAAGAATAGATTTTGATTGATTATTGCTTGAAATAATCATTCCTAATTCGGTCCTCAAATGTCGCGCCAAGCTGTCCGCAGTGTAAAAGCTAGTCAGAACCTAATCGACCACGGAGGGTCTGTATACGCCTTTGCCGGCACACCTGCCTCTGCACGGCCCACATATGATCACACAGTTAGTGCACTGCTCAATTGTGATGGTGGCCGTATGGTCGAGCAGTACAAGGACAGAGTCCTCAAAAAGATGTTAATTTTAATGGTTAAGTCCAGACCCGTAGCTAGCCATGGATTTCAGGGGGAGGGGGACAAATTTTTTATGTAAGCTTCCCCTTTTTTTGTACTGGAGAAAAATTTTTTCATTTTTTTGCAGGGGAGGGGGGTCCAGCCGCCCCCTCGGGTCTGGTTCAGTCCAGCTGACAAATTTTAAATATTACCACACAGTCGCGAATTGTAAACGGATTCCCATTGAGCTCAGCTGAAATTAAATGCATAAATTTCCAAAAAGACCGTGTGGCAATCTTCATTCTTGTTTTACTGTGTTTATTGCTTACCGGATCCCTTAAACACTGTCTGCTCAGTGATATCCCGGAAGGTCATGTCCATGTTGTCAGTAGACAATTGTAATTCAGCAAAAGCCGCAGAAAAAGGGGGATTTATAGCGTGCGATGAAACTGAGGTGCTTTCAGCAGCATTTGGAATATCCTCAACTGATCCATCATCATCCTTCTTCAAGTGTCTCTTCGGTTTAGAGGAAAAGGTAAACATTTCGCTAAAAATCAGTCAAATTGCATTGGTAGATGTTCAGATAAGAAATAAAAAATTACTCTAATAATTTGAAAATATTGTAATTATCCGACAAAAGCAATTAATTTAAAATTTATGCATTCATGTCAAAGCCTAAACAAAACAAAAATCAATGTCTTATTCTATTCTTTCTCTTCTTCACTTTTGGTGTATTGAGGACGAATGGGCACCCAAGGCAGAAGAATGTCCCTGTAAGGGCGACCACGGACTGAAAACGAACAATAGTGTGAGACAAAGCAGTATAGAGATAACGAAGCAAGAAAGGGAATCTTCTAGCAGGACGTGTATAGGATTTGGGTCTGACTAATCTTTGCAAAACACTCATTCAATCCTGGAAAAAAATTTTTAAGTGCCCTTGCTTAAATTTGGTAAGTTAAGTGTCTCTGATGTAATCATTTTCTTTAATTAATTTCAACGGTGTGTTGGGTTCAAAGGTGGTAAAGACATTGAGTGAGTGAGAACGCACAATTGGTAATCCGGTCGAAGTCTTCGGGGTGCAATTGAATGTAATGCTCAACGACGGCGTCTCGATCGGCCATCACTCTAGCGCGGGAGCGCGCAATGAAGTAAGTACTGCCCACCCCAATACCAAAAACACCCATTTTCCAAGTAAGTGCTAAAAAAAGAACCAATTACAATGAAAAAAAAACAAACAAATAACATACCAGCATACCAAGGCTTTCGGTACCACAACATGTAATAAGTCATCTTAAAGCAAATCCTTTAAGGAACCTTTTGTACATGTTGCACACGATTTGCAAATCAATTTTAAACATTCTCCTGATTTGAAACCAACACTAATATAGCTTCTACAAGTTTGTTATAATTCGAAAATTCTGTGTTTAGAAGCAATATTAAGCAGAAGCTAACAAATAAACAATATAAACTCTGGTAAAAAGTTGTCTGGCTTTTCGTGTATCATATTTTAATCTTTTTCAAGTTTGTCGCCTGGCTTCTGCTTAACAATTGTTCATACATGCATAGAACCTTCGACTGTAGAAAAGTGTTCTAGACCATTCTTCATATAGGGCCCGAAACTATTTTTATTGGAGTCGGAAAAAGCAAAGATGAACTGATGACTTACCGAAACAGACAAAATGCCAAAGCCCAAGGCCGAGCATTTACCCGCATAGGACCAAGAGAAGGGATCGAACCTATTAAAAGTTCGGATCCCCTCCATCACCAACGACTGCCTGCGTTTTTGCTCCTCGTCGGTTATGCGAGTTGATTCCATTTTGAAGTGATGGCTAAATAGTCTTTGAATTGACTATTCTGAAATTGAAAAGTGATTTAGAGTGGGACGAGAAAATAATGAATGTAATAATTGTAAAATGGCAAACATTTAGTTCCTTTTATTATGGAAATTAAACACCATTTATGTCATTAGTATAAATGATATACAACCTAAATAACTTCCATGGACACTGCATCAAATATGTCCTACAACGCTAAAATTCATCGATCGAACTTCGCCGGGAAGCGCCCTTCTTCACGGAGCTCATCCCACTTCTCAATCCAATATCCCGGACAAAAGTCACGGTAGACGTTGCGGAAGAATTTGCACGGTTTGTACTCTTCGCCCATCAGCTCCAAACAGCGGAAATAGTCCACATAATACTCTTAATGGTTAGGGAATATAAAGGGTAGAAATGTGCCACATCCAATTCAGATAAAGCATAATAATTCCACTAAAAAGCAAACAAAATATTGAGTTAAAAAACTTGGCTAAAAACAAAATGGCTTTACCGAAGCACTGACGCTGCTTTCGTACCTGCGGATAACGCGCATCATATGGAGCTGCCTGAAAAAGAATAATTCACCTTAAATGGATTTAAAATATTCATTTTATTTGTTTGATAATAATTAATAACCATACCCAAACAAGCTCGCGCCCTCTTTTATCGTGATATTCGCGCTTCCAAATGTCCTATGAAGAGAAATGACATTTTTATTTTACTAACCGAAACAAAACAACCGGATTGTCAGGATGCAACATCATCGGCTCACCAGAATTCTTGTGCTTTTCAAGACGTTCGGCAAACGTATCCGGTATCTCCATTTCGGCAGCCATTTGAATACACAACAAATAATTCTAAATTTCAAGAAGGCATTTAAAATTAATACAAGCAACACGTAAAAAGTGGAAAATTTGTTGCAGGGTCACATTTATTTGTTAGGGACGGAAAAAAACAAAAGAAAAAATATTTGGCGTTTTGTGATAATTGAATTCGATTTTTCAATTTTTCAACCCTAGGGGGGGGGGGGGGTTTAAAAATCCCTTAGGATTTAATGGGGTAAAAATTTATCCCATTTTTTATTTCTTATTGAAAATTTCAGATTCGTTATGCAAGTTTCTGAAAAATTGCAGTTTTATGAGCTTTGCCAAGTGTTCGAAGCAATTAGAGCTGCTACAAAGGATAAGAGAAGCTTTGTATTTAAACAATTCATCAAAAAATGGCATCGAGAATTGAAGAAGACAAATCCAGATGGTTCTTACGAATTCAGAAATGACGACACTTTTTACGATGCACTCAGACTTTTTACTCCGAGTAAGGATGAACGAAAGTTTGCCATCAAAGAGGCGAGTGGATTTTTTTTCTTTTGGGGGAAGACCCGGATTTCATAAATACGACTAGGAAAAATTTGAAATTTCTATACAAAAAAGCCTTGGTAGTTGTTTACGAACTATCTTTGGACGCTTAAATGCTCCTCTTTCGCATTTTTAGACGAAACTCAACAGACTCGTTTGTGATTCATTAATGACAGAGCACTTGGGGAATACAACATCTGTACGTTTTCTTCTCTTTTCTTTTTTTACATAAATTCTTTTCAGGCAACGGATATTCTTGTTGAGCGACTTGCCGACAAAGTGTGCTCAAGTCTTTCTGTGCAAACGCCAAGTGTCAGCATCAAGCAGCTCAACTCTCTGCTTGACCGATTGGAGTTTCCGTCCGAAAAACGCCAACGTTAAAAACAAATTTATATATTTATTTAAAATTTCACTAACAAATAAGCCGAAAAAATAGGTGCCGCTGGAATTTGTGTCCCATCCTCTCAGTTACGGGCTGATCGAGTTTGTTTGTTTGTTTACTATTATTATCCCTTTTAGAGGAGAAAACGATGAGTGAACTCTTCCGTTGCTGCACGCGTTTAGAACTCCGCTGGATTTTTTACATTATTTTGGACGCTATGGAAAAGGGGCTGGGCATGAGTTCAGCAGCACTTCTGAAGTGTTTTCACAAAGATGCAGTCGACGCATTTATGGTTTTGTGCAATTTTCTTGTGGGCCTTAAAAATTTGAGTAAATTTAGGCGGGCGACAGTCTTCGCCAAATTTGCGAAAGTTATGTGGGCGAAGAGTCGGGTGAAAATGTTTTGGCGGCCAACGGAAACATTCTCGGAAAGCCCTTCAGACCGATGCTGCTCAAACGGTTGAATTTCGACAAGTACTGCTTGCCAAAGGTTGAGATGGACTTTAATCTACAAAGGATAATCCTTTCATACTTCCGACTCATTTTCAGTTCTTCCCTTAAGATTATTAAATTTTGTGGTCGTCCATTTTTCGTGGAGGTCAAATACGACGGGGAGCATTTGTTAGTTCACAGGTAATATTGTATAATACAATACAGTAATTAATGAATTCCATGCAAGTGTCTGCCAAGTGTTCTCAGCGTTTATTTCCTCTCCCATTGGCAGGTACAATTTCAACCAATACAAATACTTTACGCGAAATGGCATCGATTACACCTATAAAATGGGCGCCGACAGCGGTGCGATGCTTTCCAGCCGAATCCATTCATTCTTCCGAGCCGAGGCGCGCGAGTTCGTGTTAGACTGTGAAATTTTGTTGTGGGACCAACGGATTCAATCGTTTGGTGATTTAATTTTGGCCTGAATAATTTTTAATTATATTTTATATGTAAACATTTACGTATTTCAGTGGGCAAGGGCAAACGCGCATCTGATGGCAAAGTGTACGACATCAAACACATTGACGACGATTACATGCGAAATCACTCATACCTTCAACGAAGCCTTGGCAAGTTAATTATTTTTCGAATTTGTATAAATGTTTTTACCTTTTACGCCCTGTTCTTTAGCCGTTTTTGACATTTTGTACTTGGATGGTTCGTCTTTGGTCGATGTACCTTTAGTGGAAAGATTGAAACAGCTCGAAAAACTATTCAAAGATGAAGAGAAGGCTACAGTTTTTATGTCCCAAAAGAATACTGTACAAACGGCGTACGTTTTATTTATTTTTTTTCTTGAACTTTTTGGGTTGACCTTAATTTTTCTGTCTAATAAAATCAATGAATTATTATATTATTATACTAGTAATATTCTTCCAGGAAAACGTTTGTCGACTTTTACAAACAGTCAATGCGAAATGGGGAAGAGGGAATTGTTGTCAAGGCGTTCAATTCGCTCTATCGTCCGGGAAGTCGCGCCGAACGAAATGGTCTCTTTTTCGCGGCATTTGTTTGCATTCTACTGCAGTTTGTCCTGTTTAGGTTGGTTCAAGATCAAACCCGACTACGGCGTCCAGTCGGCGTTGGATTTGGCCGTTGTTGGCATCCGTTTTGAGAACAATGCGGTGCATCAGCAGATCAAATCGTTTTTGGTTGCTGCCCGCTTGCCGGGGCCCTCGTCCAATTTTCAATTCAAAATTGTTGCCGGCATAACGTCGCGTCTCAAAGCATTGGATTTTAAACGGCTGGTTGGCTTGCTGGGCGGGAGTAATGAACTGCTGGAACAAATGCCGGAATGGCTTGACAAAAACAATGGAAATGCTGGCAAAAATGACCGATTTGTGCCGAAAGAGAACATCCAGGTCAGTAGATTACCCGTGTTGGATTTTTAATGTAATGAAAATATATTTGAGTTGATGATGTTCAGGTGGTGGAAGTTCGGGCCTCCGGTTTGCTCAATGGCATTTTGCAGTTTCCTTCCATTGTTTCGATCCGAAACGACAAACCTGTGAGTTTCTTTTATTATTTCATTCTATGTGATGCTGACTATTTTCAGGTTAACGAAGTTGATTCCATTACCGACGTTTTATGTTTTGACGAGGTATATTGGATATGATTCAATGCCCAAAGGTATTATTTTTGGTTGGATTGTCCCACAAATCCTTGGAAACAAAATTGCTGAAGGCAATGTTAGGGTTTGCTTTTTTTACCAGGCTTTTTGACTTTAAGCGTCTTCGTTCTCGTCCGATTGTTGAAGAGACTGATCCGCATGAAGCGGCCGTGCTTTTGAGCAGAAATCGCAGGCAAAATTTGAAGCTGAAGCAATGTCACCAATTGGTGCGTGACAATGGCACTTTGGAGGGGACGCTCAGTGACGCCCTAAAAAGACGAAAAGTGTGCATCCTGAACGGGTAAATTGGCTTTTTTTCCGAAAATTTATTGTTTAATGGATAGAAATTTTTTTTTCTACAGTGGTTCCGGAGTTACCGCACAGGACTTGCAGAAAATAATTATTTCGTTGGGCGCGACACCAATTTCAAATCCCGGTGCCTTTTGAACCAAATTTTGTCCTAATTTTATCGATGAAATGTACAGGAAAAACTGCCGACTTTCTTGTTGCGATGGACAATAAACCGATCAGTTGTGTGGCGGCAATAAAAGCGGACAATTTTCACATTGTGCACGGTAATTGGCTGCTCAGATGCAAGGAACTTGGGAGGATCGTTCCATGGTAACTCCTTGGTAGTGCATTTTAATATGGAGGGGGTGGGGGACAGTGTTTAATTTATGTACTGTGAATTAGTGCCAACTTCGACCTTTGTTTAGGGAACAGTCGGACATGGTGCACATCTCTTCGCGTGCACCATTTGATTTGTTTTCCCTCCCAACTGAACGAAACAACGGAAAACAAACAGCCCAGCAAGAGCAAATGGAGGCTGAGGAGGAAAGAGAGGAAGGAATTGATGAGGAACAATGGGAAACAGAGAGATCAGCGCAAGGGAGGGATAAGGAAGAAGACGAGACGGAAATGGAGAATGGCAGCGAAGAGGAAGAGAGTGGACCGACGACACTCAACGCTGCAGACAGAGCGTTGACCGAGCAAGGGCAGGTCAATTGGGCGGCGATTGAGTCCAAGCCTCATTTTGGTGTTTTAGATTTGTGACGAAATTGTTCAAACGATGCATGGCAACGATTGTGAGCCGGCGGAACGAGGCAATCTTTTCACGGGCTTTGTATTCTTCGTCCACGAGTCGGTCAGGGCGGCGGAGAGGGAAGCGGACATTGTTCGATTGAATGATCAAATAGAGGCACAAAATGGTCAGATCAGTGAAACGCTGAATGCAACTGTTACCCATGTTGTGATCACGACGATGTGAGCAGGGTCAAATTATATGTGACCAGTTATGATTGGGTCACTCAAATGGGTAGGGGGGGATAAATGATGTATAAACTGTCATGATACTGTTTGAAATTTTAACCAATTGCATTTTGCAGGCACCCTGATCAGGCTGAGAGTCTGTTTGTGTGGAATGAAGAGCAGAAGGGATGGCTTGGACTTTTCGTCACCTCCGATTGGGTGGAACGAGCAGTCATTGAAGAAGACCGTTATCGGACTAGTGAACAACTTCACAATTGGATTCGGTCAACATAATCCATTTTTTGTTCTTACATTTATGTACAATATTTGTGCAATATATCCTCATTGAAGTTACGAATAATTGTAACTTTTTAATCCAATTAATTAATACTTTAAATTGGAGTTTGGATAACAAGTCTTGATGTAGAATCATATTAATTTCAAAGTCACTTTTTCAATAGTCCCAACTTTTCTGTTTTTGATTGATCTGATTTAATTCTGCTGGTCGAAGTTGCGGCGATTAACTCTCTTCTCATTCAGCAGCATCATTTTGACAGTTCACCCTCTTTTACCCTTTCCTCTCACAATTCCGTGCCATCCCTTGGGACTTCCGAGTCGGCGGCATTTTCAAAAGTCCCATTTTTTCCCTTTTATAATAAACCATCAAGTGTATTATTTATATGTATGTGTGTGAGTTGAAGAAACAGCGGGAGAGTTGTGGCGATGAACGGGCAGCGGGGGAAGGGGGCGACTGCAGGGACAGCGGCAAAAGCGCAGCGGCGGTGGCAATGCTTTGGAGGATGGACGACGGACGGATGGGGGCACTGCTGACGACGACAACGACGGCGATGATGATGATATGTACACTGATGGGAACCGGGCTTTTGATCACTTCGCTTTAAAGAATATCTCCTATTCCTCCTTTGTGGGCGCCCAATTTTTCCGCATTACACCTCCGAGGCAAAGGTTAAAGCCAAGGTCAGGATCAGCAGCAGAAGAGAAATGGCGGGGGGGGGGGGGAAGAGAAAGCAGAGGGAAATTGGTGGGGGGGGGGGAAGTGAATAAATACGACCATGGCATTTGCGGCTCACTCCATATGTGGCGGCTTTGCGTAATCTCATTTCGCTCCCTCCTTTTGCTGTCTGTGTGACTCGCTTTCCCTCCCCCCCCCTCACTTTTTTTTGTTTTGTTTGAGCGGGCGGCACTTCCCTTTTTGTCTCGAAGGCCTTCGCTTTGCCATAAGAAGAGAAAATCCCTCCAGGCTAAGCCGTTTGCGCAAAACCATAAAAGGGAGTGAGGGATTAACAGCCTGGAGCTATCTATCTGTATGCCCTCCTCTGCTGCCGCTGCCGCTGATGAATGATCCCACGGGCCATTGGCAGGGGGGGGGAGGGGGGAGAAGGGAAGGGGACGAATGTTTGTTCAGGGAAAGAAACGGGGGGCAAATGGAGAGGGGAGGGGGACGATCGGCGTTTGAGATAAGCGAATGAGTAGTGAGTGAGGGATTGGATGAGGGCGAGGGGAGGGGAGGGGGAGGTACAGCGCCCCATTCCATTCCATCCCATTATTCACCCCCTTTTCTCCGCTCATTAGCATGGAACAAAAACCTTTTGAGACAAGTGGACAGAAGACATTAGCGGGGCGTGTGATGTGCTCTTAGCAGAGAGAGATTGTCCCCGATTAGCCCCTGGGAGGTCAATTGTCTCCTCCTCCTCCCATTTTGCTCCCTCCTCCCTCTCTTTCCTCTTCTGCGGTCGGTGTCCCTCCCCCACTCCTTCTCCCACCTTCCCCTCCCCTTTAAACAACTCTCATCGTCCTGTGGTAATCCATCATCCCCATTCTTCTTCTTCTTCTTCCACCAACCAACCACTTCTGTCTTCTCATCGGACGACCGCCGCCAGCACCGCCCGGGGGGAAATTGAATGAATGAAATGAATGAATGTATCCCTCCCTTCCTTTTCTGCTGCTCTCCCCGCCTGTCCGTCGCTGCAAAAGTTTGTTGGTTTGGGCAGGGGTTGAGCGAGTTGTGTGGCGCTGGAAGAGCGATAGTATACACTCTTTCCATTTGGGGGAGAGTGAGCGACGGCGGCGGCGGGCAACAGCAAAAAAAGTTGGGGGGAGGGGGGGGGGGGAGGGATACGGTAATGTGTCGTCGAAAAATAAATTAAATTTGTCATTCATTTGCCTTTCGTTGGCCTTCACGTCAATTAATTTATTATTATTAATAATATAAACTCATACAAATTGAAACAAAAACGAAATTAGGTCGCTTAAAAGGTCAGCAGGGCACACAGAGAAGGGCAACGGATATGGAGCAAATGAGAGAGTGGAAGAGAGATAGAAAGAAAGAGAGAGAGAGAGAGAGGTAAAAAGGAAGTTTTAATTGACGAGGGAGGACAGCGAACACTTGCGAAGGATTGAGCTAAGCCCTCCTCAATATTATATCTCCCCGCCCCCTCCTTGCTGCCAGCCTCAGCTTCAATCATTCATTTGCCCGATCGATTCACCCACTCCATTTTCTGGCGGTGGCAATGGGAGGAGGGCGATTTGGAGGGGGGGGGATTTTGATTTGTTATGTTGCCTTAACGCCCCCATCAATCCGACTAGTTATTTTCACCCTTGGATAAAAAGATGGAATTGTTTCAATTTTTGTTGGGTGTGGTCATAACTTCGGAATGGAAAGTAAAGGGAAGGAATGAAGTGATTGGGGAGGTGGTCTTTGGGCTTTGCTCATTATGAAAACAGAAGGGGGGGGGAGTCAATTGTGGGTAAATCACTGAACTCTCTAATAGCGGTAGAGTGAGAGGAGTAAATTTCGGCACTTTTTGCCATTTGTCAGTGCCTTTTCGGCGACGGCGATGGCCCATCAGCTGAGGAGGAGGCCGACGACGAGTGTTGAGCTGACGACAGGCCGTCCGAGCTGTTGTTGTTGTTGTTCGGAGGCTGTGAATTGTTGGCAAAGGGCGCGGATGTGGGCCAAAGAGAAGAAGCGGATGAGGAAGAGCGCAAGAAAGCGTGCTCCTTCTGCTGCTTCTTCATCTGAAAGGGCACTGATCGATCAATGCTTTCCATCCCAACTCACAAGCGCCAAAGGGACGTATCCGGGATTTAGCATATCCGGGGGGGAGGGTACGTATCCCCCTGGATTCGTGTTATGCGCGTCCACCTGTCCTTCCAAATCCTCCCGCGGATCACTCCAATCTATCTCGCGCTCTACCTCCTGATATCTCTCACTATATTTCCGACCCTCCTCAAATGTCTCCCCGTTTCTATCGCTCCCGCCTCAATTGTCTCTCCTTTTCCTCCCCCACCTCAAAATGTCTCCCGCCTCCCCACCCCCTCAATGTCTCCTCCTTTTCTCCCTCCCCCCTCCAAATGTTCTCCCCTTCTTTCCCCCTTAAATGTTCTCCCCTCTCAAATGTCTCCCCTTTGTCCCCTCCCCTGCCCGTCCAACTGACTGACTTTCATCCGTCTGTTTTGGAACCAAATTTTAATCTGCGCCTCCTGCAACTGCAAACTGTTGGCAATCTCGGACCGTCGGCTTTTGTTCAAATATTTGTTCGTGTGGAACTCCTTCAATTAATTTTGCTTCGTTTTATTTATGCCCTGGAGGAGGATAACAATATGGGACCAAACCTTTTCGAGCTCAGTTAGCTGCTGATATGTGAAATTTGTTCGGCTGCTTCCGCCCGCCGCCGTTTCAGTCCCGCGAATTCGTCCCCGGCGCGACTGTTCCTCTCGCTGCTCCGCCACTGAAAATCACTGATTGTGTCTCTTTTGGCATTGGCATTTGGAGGCTTTTGGTTGACCTCCGAATGGGCAGAAAGATTTACGACCGACCGACCGACCGTTCACATAAATCACTGATGACTCGCAAAGTGTCAAATGTTGTTCTTTCTTTCCCCTAACCCCCCTCTTTCACTTCCCCCTTATCCGTCCATTTTTTTGCACCCCTCCCGCCCCCTCCCAAACAAAACATACCCCCGGGCGAAGTCGTCATCCCCCGAGGCGCTGCCGTCGATCGCTTCACCTGCATCCACTTGTACTGCTGTTGCTGCTCCATCGTTAAAGCTTGCTGCTGTTGTACTTGCTGCTGTTGTTGTTGTACCGATCGCTGTGTCGCCGCTCTTCTGCTCCCTAAAGGGGCGGACAGAGATTCGAAAATTTCGAATTTTATTTCGACGAATTTAAATTTTAATTTATTCCCCCCCCCCAAATTTGCTCACTTTTTCCTTCGCCCTTCGGTTGTCTTTTCTTTGTGCCAGTCGCAGTGTGCTGCCCTTCCGTCGATGGCATCGATGTGCCAGCCGTGACACTTTCTGCTACCAAAATGCCATTGGCAAATGGATGGAAGCCAAGCGGAGGGGTTGCCAGTGAAACTTCTTCTTTGGTAGGAAGTGCATAGAATTCGTCGCCGTGGAATGGCAAATTTAAGGGCGCCGCCACGCCGCCAGCAGAAGTGCCACCGGACAGCCATTGGGTGGTCGCGTCCGTGCCGAACAACAGACTGGCGGCCGGCTCCAGCAAAAGGTCGGCCGGCGCTGTCAAAGCGTTCAGCGACGAAATGGGCGAGGCGTGGTAAGCCGAGGAAAATGGGCTTTGATGGTTGGCTTGGTGATGTGCCGTCGAACACATCGGAGGCTGCGCGAGTGAGTTACTGCTGCCGTTGTCGCTGGAAGATGCCGTGGGAGGCAACATGGCCGACGGTTGCTGAATTGGGCGAAAATGAAAATGCCATCGAATGGCACAAAAAGAGTATAAAATTAATCTGGGAGATTTCAATCAATCAACGATTGGACAACAAAATCAATTTTGGGGATTTATCAATTCAAATTCGGGTGGCATGGGACCGGGAGTTAGCACAAAAGCCGGGACCGGGACTAATCCCGAGTAAAAAAAAACCGGGACTATTCCCGGTCCCGTGCTACCCTAATTCAAATAATCAGATCAGTTCAGATCAACGGACTTGCTGATGTTGCGGATAGCAGCCGCCGTTGTGCTGCTGCTGTTGCTGTTGATGGGTCGTCGTCGGATAGTACAAATTGGCGACCGGAGCAATGGACGGCCCCCCGCCGCTGAAAATCAGCTGGAATGAGCCGGCAGAACAACTCATCAGTCTCGGGGCGAAGCTTTATATTATCTGTCAAAAATGAATGAGTGAAAAGAAATGAGGAAGAAAAAGAAGATTATAATGATGATGAAGATGAAGTTGGTAGCGGAATGATGAAAGAAACAAAATTGGGAGGAGAAAGAGAGAGAGGGGAGAGAGAGGGGGGGAGGGGAGAGAGAGAAGGCTGACTTGGCGGCGGAGAATGGATGGGGTGGCGGGGGCGAGGGGGGCTAATGAGTGTGGTGGCGGCGGAGGGGCAGGGGGAGGGGAGGGATGGGAAAGGAAGGGCAGGGGATCAAAATGATGAGTGATGAGCTCCCCCTGTGACGGGAGGAGCGATGCCAATGAGTGGGGGGAGGGAGGGAGGGGTAAGCTCCAAGGAAAGGTGAAGAGGGAAGAGCGGACTCCTCTTCCCCCTCCCCCTCTCCTTTCTCTTCTTCTCACCCTCTCTCTTCTTTCTCTCCTCTGTCTCTCTCTTCCCCTCTTCTCCTTTCTCTTCTTCTCACCCACCCACTCTCTCTCTCTCCCCTCTCTCTCTTCTCTCTCTGTACCCGACACGCCGTAACTCTAAGCCATAAATCAAAATGACGGCTGGTAGCAGCACGAAATGAAAAGTGGAAGCGAAAAGATGTGGAAGGATGGAAAGGAGAGAGAAAGGTGGAGGACGGAGGGGGGAGGAGAGACGGGACGGAGGCACTCTCGGGGGAATAATCCATCCAATGGACGACGAGTGGGGGAGGAGGAGGGGCGGTGGGCGGGTGCGTTAATTGGGACTGTTAGTCGGTGAAGTGGGTGGCGGAGAGGGAGGGGACAAAGTACGGTAATAAGCAGTCGACGTGAAAAATGAAGGGATGAATCGGGTGGAAGGAGGAGGAGAGCAAAGCTGAAGATGATAAAAAGGAAGAAGACGGAAGCTCATCCATCTGCTGGATCGATGTGAAGGAAGAATTGGGTGGAAATGCCCCCTCCCCCCTCCCCTATGGTCACTCACATCTCATACCCTCCTCTCCCGTTTTCCCTTCTCTATCGCCTCCCTCATCCCCTTCCGTCCCGTCCCGTCTCACGCATCCCCTCCTGTCTCCACTTTCCCATCCCGTCTCCATTGTCCCCTCCCCTATCGCTTCCAGTCTCCATTGTTCCCTCCCATCTCTCCTCCCCTTTCGCCTCACGTCTCCACTGTCCCCTCCCGTTTCCCCTCCCCTATCGCCTCCCTCATCCTTTCCGTCTCCCCTCCGCTACCCGTCTCCACAGTCCCCTTCCGTCTCCCCTCCGCCTCCCGTCTCCACTGTCCCCTCCCGTCTCCCCTCTCCTATCGCCTCCACTGTCCCCTCCCGTCTCCCCTCCCCTATCGCCTCCCGTCTCCACTGTCCCCTCCCGTCTCCCCTCCCCTATCGCCTCCCTCATCCTTTCCGTCTTCCTCTCCCGTATCCTCTTCCGTCTCCCTCGTCTTCTCCCGTCTCCCAGCTCCCTATCCCGTCACCGATCTCCCCCTCCCCTTCCCTTTTGTGGATTTGGTCTCATTTATCTGCTTCCCCATTAGTGCTTTTAGGCAGAGGTTCGCTGTCACTTTGATCCCTCCCATTCATTCCCATCTGTTTGTTTTATGCTGCTTCGGGACCAGGATGATAAAGGGGAAGGAAGAGACCAATTGGTCGGATGTTTTGTGGATGAGTTGTGTTGTCGGATTATGCGCTGGGACTTTTCTTCGCCCCCCCCCGGGGGTCGGTCGGATCGTTCTTTCAAATTTGGAGGGTGTCTGTCTGTCCCTTCGTCGTCCTTCCATATGCAAATATTGCTCCCCCGCGCCTCGGCTTCAACGATTTATCATTTCATCCCTCCCGGGGAAGGAAGGGCATCTTCCTGCCCATCTCCCCCCCTCTTCGGCAATTTGTCATTGTCTCCCCCCCGCCCCCCTCCCCCCTCCCCCCCAAATGTTTGTGCCCAAACACTTCGCCCTCCCTATCTCTCTCTCTCTCTCCCGCCCATTTTGACCTTCCAATCGAATCAATTGGGAATTTTAAACTGATCACTCTCTTCAACGCAAAACATCGATATTCGCAATCAAAGAAAGAAGACGACGACACTTTTAGATTAAAAAATAAAATTAATATTATTTATTTACTATCAAATTCAATCTTTGATTAGGCCAAAATGAGTGAGTGCCAATTCACAAAACAAAAGTGGCAATGGCTTAATTTAATTATCTTTTTGAAAAAAGCAAAAATTTCAAATAAAAGGACGCAATTTCACCAAAATTTGCCACCAAAAATATCGTTATGTGAAAAGAAAGATTTGATAAATACATTGAACAATGAATAATTGGATTAAAAGCATTTAATGCCGTAGGGCTCTCAACTCCAATTATTAAGCGATTTGCTTATTTTTTAGGGTGCTCGGCTGTTTCTTAAAATCCGCCACCTTTCGCCACTTCAAACAAATTTTTGGACCACAACTTTTTTGATAGTCAACCAATTCTTACAAATTTGGTATCATTCGAAAGCTCTTTATGTTTAGAAAGAGCAGAAGTTAACTAATTTGTAAGTGATTAATCCATTCTCAAAAAAAGTTACAAAAAAAAAACAATGCCTTTTTTCGCATTTTAAAAGGGCTAACATTTTTGAGAGTGATGAATTAATCACTTAGTTAGCTTCTGCTTATTTATGTGTTCTAAACATAAAGAGCTTTCGAATGATATCAAATTTGTTAAAATTTGTTTGATAATAAAAAAGATAAAGAATTTCCTGTGGCATTTAACGACACCGCCGCACGACTCAAACTCGAAGCTGAAACCTGAAAAGCCCGAAATTCCCTAAAAATTTCAGCAATTTGTTGTGACTTTTTAAAACGCCATATTTCATGAATAAAAAATTTGGAGGCAAAAAATGAAATTTTTTGGAAAACGGAATTAAATTAAATTGAATTTAATTCATACGCAATTTGATTGGTGATGGAATTGAAGTGTGAAAAGTGATGCATTTAAAAACTAAATTGAAGCAAAATGCAAAGGTAAAACTCTTCAATCTCTTCTAATTCTTCCTCATAATTGTTAACCATCCTTCTTCTTCCGTTTCTTCTTCCTCTTCCGTTTCCTTTTCATTCTTCTTCCGCTTCTTATTCCTCTTTATCCTCATCTCGTTCTCTTCCCATTCGTTCTTCATTCTTCTTTCGTGTTCCTCCTCCTCCTCCTCATCTCTTCCTCTTCCCATCTTCTTCTTTCGCCCTCCTCTTCCATTTTAACTCCATTATTCTTCCGTTTCTTGTTCCTCTTCCTCCTCATCTCTTCCGATTCCTTTCCATTCCCTTCCTCTTCCCATTCGTCTTCTTCTTCCTCCTCTCATCTTTTTCATCTCTTCCTCACCTCTTCCCATTCTTCCTCTTCCTCCTCCTTCTGCTGTTCACATCACACATTGTCTGTCTTCTGTTCACTGTTTAATCCGCCTGCTGCTGTTCTGTCTTCTTCGTCTTCATTCATCCATTCTCTTCTTTCTCAATCAAATTGGCCTTCCTTAGCTTTTATTGTCCTTTTGATGCTTTGTTATGCCGGCGAGCAGAATTTGGCCGTCAAAACATTTGGCCGAGAATTGATTGGCAGGGAGGGAAGGGGAGAAGGGGATGAGATGAGAACAGAGGGGGGCAGGGAGGAGGGAGGGGATTTGGAGGATTTGGCGAGGCAATGAATGGGTTTGGAGGGAGAACACGGTAATTGGGCGGGGGAAGGGGGCAAAATGAATGAGTGGAATAACGAGACAACTGACTTTAGCACCAGAGATGGCATGCCGTCGGGGTACCAATGGGCGAGGGGGCAATTGGGAGGGGGGGGGAAGGGAGAGGGGATGGATTGAGGGGGGAGAGGGAATTGGGGACGGTGTATCAATGGACTGATCAGAGTCGGCATGTAAGCACTGATTGTAGCTTGATTTGGCATGTCAAACCAAATTCCGGTCCGAAATGTCGAATCGATCGATCGATAAACTCTTTCCCTTCAGACTGTCCATGTTCGGCTTCCATTCCACACCTTTCAGCGTCCCGTCCCTTTGATCTAATCGTCCGATTTGTCCCCTCTAAGCCGTCCCTTTTCCCTCGGCCGTAAACCTTCCACCAATTCGATCCCATCCTTTCCCATCGGCGTCGCCCGCGCCATAAATCACTCTCTGCGCTTGCGAGGAGTGTCGAGGGGGTCCCAAGCAAACATTTCAGCAGCGGCGCTCCCCAATTCCCCACCCTTCTCTCCTCCTCTCTCCCCACCCTCCCCTCCCCCTCTTCTCCCCTTCCCTCTTTTCCTACCCCACCCCCTCCTCTCCCTCCCCCGCCTCCTCTCCCCCTACCCCCTCTCCTCCTCTCTCCCCACCCTCCCCTCCCCCTCTTCTACCCTTCCCTCCTTTCCTACCCCACCCCCTCCTCTCCCTCCCCCCTCCTCCTCTTCCCCTACCCCCTCTCCTCCTCCCTCCCCCCCCCTCCTCTCCCTTCCCCCGCCTCCTCTCCCCCTACCCCCTCCTCCTCTCCCCTCCCTCTCCCACCGTCCGTCCGTCCGTCTTCGCCCATTCCTTTTTCCATCACAACCAATTTCTTCTCCCCGCCGCCTCTCTCTTCTTCCACTTCATCCTTCCATCCATCCAACCTTTCTCTTCCCGTATCCAAAACTCACTCACATTCCTTCCATCTCTTTCATCCATCCCCCCGGGGGTTGCAAAATAACGACATTTATTTTGCTGCTGCTGAATTAAAGTATGGATGCCAACTTTGCGCAAAGTGAACTCACTTACATTGCCCTTGCACTGAAAGTCTGAAAGGATTCGAACCTGCGACATACCCGCCGGTGGTTTCGATAGTCGACGACGGGAAATTTTTTGCAATTGTAAATCCATAAATTTTCTTTCTTTTGTTTGAAAAAGTCTCCCTCTCGTTAACGGGTGCTGACTCCAATTAATTAATCCCCAAACTTTGTCCTCCTCCTCCCTTATTTCAGTCCAATTTTATATTATTTTCGTTCCAATCGCATTAATCTCATCCCAATCCAAACAAAAAGCAATGAAAACAAAAGAAGCAAAAGCAACAGCTCAAGCTGCACAATTTCTGTTGCTAATTGCTCTTCTTATCAGCAACAGCAGCAGCAAAAGTGTCCTTCTTTTAATTATTATTATTATTTATTATTTATTATTATTATTATTAGCGCCATTATCAGTCAGTTCACAGAAAAGGGGAGTATTCGCATCCCCCCTCTCTCCTCTCTCCCCCCTCCTCTGTCTTCGTTCCCTCCCCTTCCCCTCCCGCTCGTTCCCTCTCCCTCCCCCTCCTCCCCCACTCCCTTTCCTCTCCTTTCCTTTCCCTTCACTCCCGCTCCCCTCTCCCCCCTTTTCCCCCTCTCCCTTCCCTCCCGCTCCCTCTCCCCCCTCCTCTGTCCTCGTTCCCTCTCCCCCCCTCTCCTCTCCCCTCCCTTCACTCCCCTCATCACTCTCTCTCTCTCTCTCTCTCTCTCTCTTATCACCCAACTAATTCGTCCCCATCGTTCCATTGCCTTTTCTTCCCCCATGCACTCACCCACTCGCTAGGTCTCCCCTCGGATCCCCCATGCATGCCCCATGCTCCCAAATGTTTCCCCCCCCCCCCCCCCCCGCAAATCATTGCCCTCCCCCCGTCCCCGCCCAACAGATTTAAATCAAAGAACACGCATTTCCATCGTCCAACCTTTTGAAGCGAGGCCTTCCACACTTGTAGTAGCGAAAGCTTGTTGATGGACTCAAAAAAGCGAATAAGCTCGCTTCTACAGGCGTGGACTGACCGACCGCCGCCGATCAGTGACAACGGACGAACGGACGGACAAAAGAATTGATAATTTAATTAATTATTGTAATTGATAAATTCAATTGATCAGTTGGGGCTGCCCATTCACCCCAAATATTTATTTGTTAACACTTTACAATATTTTGATTCAAAAGAGTCTTTAGGCTTTTCATTTAATAATTACATAAAAACGAACAAATAATAAAATTTTTCTCGTATCAAATTATTATTATTTTTTGAAATCGTTAAATTTGCATTATCATTTTAATAGGTAATTAATCATTTTAGTTTTGGGTTGAAAATCGGGCACACCTTCGATTACATTGGCCACTCTCTGTTAATCTCAGCAGGGATGGAACCGAATGCCGAAAATGAAAGTCCGAAATCCGATTCCATCCCGGATATGAAAACGAATGGATGCAAAAATGAAACAAGCAGCCGCCACCCGGGATTAATAAGTGAAAAGGTGGCGGCAGCACTTAAAAATGGAATAAAAATTAATTAATACAAAATAAATTTGTAGAAATAAATCGGCAGACTTCCAAAAAAAAGAAAATATATATAATATTTATTCTAACTTTTAATAGAGTAAATTTGGAATTTATGGACGATTCTCTTAACAAATCCCAGACGAAAAGCATATCTATTTTCCACTCCAAATGATCACGTCGGAAACATCAAACAGTTCGAAATTGGGCAACAAAATTTGGGGTGGACAATTCATTTTGGGCGAAAGTACAAAAAGTTTGATTAAATTTTAAAATTGGGCAATGCGAGCGAGTCAATATTTTGTTGACAAAAAATGCGCCTCTGCCCAATGAATGCCAACGGATCGTCGCGAAAATGCCGGCACTTTGGCTATAATATGAGTGAAACTGATCAGTCAGCAAATGTTTCTTTCATATTTCAATGTGTGTTAATACATTTATTTTTAAATGATCACTTTTCATTGATCAATCATTTCCAGTCCAAATTTGGTCATTTGAAAAGGAAAAGCCCCATCAGAGTGAAAAGCATAGTTTGATGATCAAGAGAACAAACGGAGAAGTTGTGTGCCATCGTTTGAAATGTTCGGCAAATTACAAAAAAAAAATGAATGAAATATTTTTTCAACTTTTTGTCCGCTTTATCGACTACAAATTGCATCAAAATTGAAATGAAAATGATTGGCAAGTGTTAGCGATGCTTTTGCTGTCTATCCAATGAATGTTCGTTCGTTCCGTTCCGTTTTTTTGCCGCCACTTTTTGTCCTCTCCTTTTTGCCTTTCGCCCATTTCACACAAATTTAAGCCTTAATGCCTCGCCTCGGCTAAATTAAAAATAAGTTTTTGATCATTGATCCGATCCGACAGCAAATAAATCTCTTTGGCGACAAACTTTTTCCGGCGGCGGAGGTGCCGCGTCGACGGGCGCTGCTGCCGCCGCGGACCCATCGTCCGCGGGCAATTGGAGCGGAATTACCGGCACGGGCGGTTTTGCCGCGTCGCCCTCCGCCTTCACCTGCTCCACGTACTTTGGCGGCTCCAGCTTCTTCCTGATCTGTTCCAACTCGTCGAACTCCTTGCGGCCCCATTCCGGCGGCGGTCGTCCGCTTCCGTGCGCAATTTTTGGCTCCGGCGTTTGGGTCGGCTTCAAATCGGAATGGGAGCCGATTAATCCGATAAATTTCAAAGTGTGAAACTGAATTTTCGAATCGATTCGAAAGTTTGGCATTTGCCAATGATTTTTTTTTTGCTGCGCGACTTACGTTTTCGAACAGTTCACGTCTCGCCCCATACGCTCGGTGGTCCGTTTGACGGTCAAACTTTGAGGCCACACGAATTTTTGGCTTAAAAAAATGGGGTCAAATGCCGAAATTTTGGCAGAATCCTACGGGGAAAGTGCCGGATGCTTCAACTTCAGTGGAGTCAGCGCCCATTTCGAGGGCCTTCGCGCGGGCGTGCTGCTTCTGACGTTCGCTGAGCTCTTTCATCTGAATACGGACTGCTGGTAATTTGAAATCCCATTTTGCCGTTGTTTATCCGCTTTGAGATCCCTCATCTTTATCCGCTTCGAGATCCCTCATCTCTTAATCCTCTCTAATCCCACCATGCTCAGCAAGCAGCTCAACCAAACACTCACATCGTATTCCTGGCGATCTTTCCTCTTCTCCAAGTCGTACTTTTCGCCCTCCAATTTGACAATTCGGGCATGCAACTGTTTGATCTTGGCCTTGATATCGTTGGGCAACATGTTCGACACGTCCACCGGACGGTTCACAATGGACATGTAATTGCGCTGAAATGCTAACCTTACGATGCCACCATTGCCCCGCCCCCAATTAGTGGCCCCTTCCCCCCCCCCCCCCCCCCCCCCCCCCAATTTAGCGCCCCACAAATTAGTTACCCCTCCCTCGCTCCCCCAATTAGTGGCCCCTCCATAGCCCCCCCCCCCCAAAAAATTAGTTGTCCCTCATTCATTGCCCCCCCAAATAGTGCCCCCCCAAATTCCCCCCCCCCAAATTAATGCATTTTCCATGGCCCACCTTTGCCTCCTCGTGCTGCTCTTTGCTCAGTCCGCGCGGTTTGCTCGGCTGTCCCGGCATTCCCTGCTGCGCGCCCTTGTCGCTCTTCTCAATCACAAAGTTTTTGCCGGCCCCTTCGGCGTCCGCTGCCACAAAACCGCCGAAACCGCCGGCCATCATCAGCTGGCGCTTCCGCTTGTCCTCCTCACGCTTCGCTTTCTCCGCCTCCAGGCGCGCCTTGCGTTCCTCCTGAGTTATTTATATTACGGTATTTTCGTTAATAGAACCCTCAAGGGGCTTCAATTAGAAGGGGTTTCAAATAAATGGGGGGTTCAATTAGAGGGGGGGAGAGGGGCCCATTCGGTATTATGTTGTTGTTCACCTCATCTTTGCGTCGTCTGTCCTCGTCCTGTCGGCGTCGTTCGGCGAATTCGGCCTCCTCCTTCTCGCGCTCGACGCGTCGCTCGGCCTGGCGTTCTTTCAACGCGCGCAATTCGTCCTCCACCGCGGCCAATTCCTGCCGACGGCGTTCGTCGTTGTCGCGCATTTTGGCCTCCTCCTCCTCCTCGTGGCGTTTCTTCACCGCCAGCATTGCCGCCTCGGCCTCCGTCATTGACTCCTCCGCGGGCGGTTTCGGCTGCGGGGGCGGTGCGCGACGAAGTTGCGCGGTTGGTGCCACCGACTCGGTTACGCTCGTACGACGGAATTCCCTGGACAAAAAAGTGTCAGTCTGTCGTTGAATGATTGGTCTCGGAAAAGTGAAAATTTTCGAGAAAAATTACTGACTCTTTGGGGGCATCGGCTGTGGCTTGGGGTGATCCCGGCTCTTCGTCTTCCTCTTCCGGCTCTTCCTTTTCCTCCTCTGCCGGAGGGGGCGCCTCAACTTCGGGCGCCGGCGCTTCCTCCGCCTTGGGGGGAGCCGCTTCCTGAACACTCACTTCATCCGCGGCAATGCTTTCCTCAACCTCTTCGTCAGTGCTAAAGTCAAACAAATGGTGGGGATGATCAACGGGAAGAATGAGAGAGAGAGAGAGATAAAGAGAGAGAGAGAGAGACGAAAGAGAGAGAGAGAGAGACAAAGAGATAAAGAGAGAGAGAAGTATCAAAGTGTTGACGATCCCATTCTGAAACTTTTGGGTCCATCCTAAAATCCCTTCGAGGGCTGTCGTTATGAGATAGATGGGCAGAAAACCTAAAAACAAATGGATTTCGGTCCGATCAATTATTTTTGCCAGTTTAATCAATCCGCAAACCAATCACATGACCAAAATCCCACCCATCTTTGCCCCAGCAGTGTTTTTTTTTTCTGACCGATCAATCCCGGCATTCCTCCATCGTGGCACCCATTTGGATGGCTGTTTGATCATTGTGCGGTGGATGGCGGCAGCGGCTTCATTGTGCAGCGTGCGGTTGACATGGCGCAGTGCGTGTCTTTGGCGCACGAACAGCGGACTGACCGCGTGCGGACAGCGTCCGCTCAGCGGCACTTTTGTCGCATGGCGAAACAGTCGACGCAAAAGCATTCGCTTGGTGCCCAACAATTGTGCCAAGTCCAACGGACCCGAACACAGACCGAACTGATCGGGCTCCAAGAAGCGCAACAGAGACGGCCATTGGGCAGCACCGCATTTCCGAGCAGCCAACCAAAACGTGGGCCGAAACAAAAGCCAATCCGGACGCACAACTTGCCGCACTCGTCGCAGCTCATCCACCAGACGCTGGTCCAGTGCGGCCAACTCAGTCTCACTCAAATGGGCTGTCAAGCGCGACCACACTTCAGCAAAGCGCCAGCCGACTCGACGCCGGCTTCTGGGCTGAGCGCAAAACGGCACGGATGAAGCGGGGGACAAGGGCACAGATACGGATGAAGCGGGGGATAAGGGCACGGATGAAGCGGATAAAGAGGGCACGGATGAAGCTGGTGATAAGGGCACGGATGAAGCATCAGCAGCAGCTGGCAGCTGATAATTGTGCCGAAGAGTGAGTTCGGATGAGCAGCATGGCTTCTCCTCTTCCTCCTCGTCCTGCTGACGGTGCGCGAAAGTTGGCGGCGAGGCTTTTTCTTTTGCCTCTCCTTGTTCGCCGTTGACACTCGCCGTCCTCTGCCTCTCTGCTTCCTCCAGTTTCTGTGCAGTCTCTTTGCTCCGTTGTGCCGCCCTCTTTCCCTTCTCTCTCGTCACTTTTTGCTTCTCTGTCAACACTCTTCGCAGGTTTCCCCGCATGTTCTGAAGCAGTTCCCGCACTTCTTGAGCTTCCCTGACAGCCGGCTTTTTCCGTGCCAGCTGTCCCTTTGCCACTTCCTTTTTCTCTTTGTCCGTCTCTCTTCCAACTTCCTTTTTCTCTCTGTCTCTCTCTCCACTCTCCCTGTATTCTTCTTGTTCTTTTCTTTCCTTTCCCTCCTCTTTTTCTTTTCTCTTCCTTTCTTTCATCTTCCTCCCCTCCAGCCTCTTATGCTCTTTCATCCGAATGGTCTTTCGCGTCGTTTCTTTCTCTTCCATTCGCATTGTTAGCCGAAAGTGTGCTCTCACACTCTCTTCTCTCCCTTTTAATTCACTATTTTTCTCTTCCTTTTCCTTTCTTCTGTCCTTTTGCTCTCTCACTGAAGAGAAACTGCAGTGCTGAAGAGAAATGTTTGCCATTTTTGTTTTTGCAATTTTCTTCGCCCGAAGGCATTCACTGGGTTTTTTTCTCTCGCTGCTCTCTTCATTTGTCCCGTCTTTCTTTCCTTCTGTCTCTTCCTTGCTCTTCATTTCTTCCAACTTTTTCCTTTTCTTCTCTTCTTCCTTTTTCATCTCTTCCATTGCCTTAATCTCTTCCTTCTTCTTCATTTCTTCCATCTCTTTCCTCTTCATTTCTTCCTTTCTCTTCATCTCTTCCTTCTTCTTCATTTTTTCCATCTCTTTCCTCTTCATTTCCTCTATCTCTTTCCGCTTCATTTCTTCCTTTCTCTTCATCTCGTCCTCCTTTTTCTTCATTTCTTCCATCTCTTCCTTTCTTTTCATCTCCTTTTTCTTCATTTCTTCCATCTCTTTCCTCTTCAACTCTTCCTTTCTCTTCGTCTCTTCCTTCCTCTTCATCTCGTCCTCCTTTTTCTTCAT
>JAKKIK010000551.1:0-28378 GCA_024500135.1 Heterodera carotae | reverse complement strand
ACTGAACGGAACGCCTGGCGATATTCCGTGCTAAAAGAGGACACAATTACATTTTTTGCCACATAGAGAGGACACACTTTCATTTTTACAATAGCGCCCCCACGAGGGGTAAGCTTCAGAGGAGAGGGGAGGGGGGCTTTAAATAAAAGCGGCAGAGCTTCTATTTTTACACACTCGAGAGGCGGGGCGCTGTTTCAAGATGGAGGAGGATTTTAAAAAATAGAGAAAAGGAGCTTATAATAAACCCTCCAGCAGGGGGCTTCAAATAAAGGGGTAGAGCTTTTTTGTTTTTTAACACACCCTCGGGGAAGAGGGCGGGAATTGGTTCAAGAGAGCAGGGCTTTAAGTGAAGGGGAACACACTTCCATTTTTAGCACCCCCTCGAGGGGGTAGCTGGGGGCTTCTAACAAATCCTCCAACAGGGGGCTTCAATAAAGGGAAAGGACTTCATCTTTTCACACCCTCTCGAATGAGGGGATGAACTACTTCAAATAGTTGTGGGAATGGCTCTTCCTTTTTACCTCGTCATGTACAAAATTGGTCCGTTCGATGCGGCACTGATGTTCAGCGGAATGCCGGTGATTACTTGCCAAAGCCAGGCAGTGATCGGTGACTCGACAGAGGGACGCACAATCACCACATAGCCGGTGTTGACCAAATAGCCGCCCATGTTGACGGCAATGATCGCGAACAAAGAGCGCAAAATGCGACGATTGGTCGACTCGACATTGTTGTTCGAGTTTTGGACGACGGATGAATCTGTACAGCAAGCGTGAAGCATGAACGAGGTTTAAGACAGGGTGTGCACGGATCCAAATTTCAGTATCCGTATCCGGATATATCCGTCGGGTTCATATCCGTATCCGCCCGTTCCGCGGATACCCGCGGATTATCCGTATCCGTGCACACCCCTGGTTTAAGAGAAGAATAAAATGTTGGTCCTGGGTGGGGGAATTGAACCCACGCCTTCGGCATGGCTCCAAACGGATGCTCTACCCACTCAGCCAACCGCCGCTGGTAATCCACTTGCGTTTGAACTAGGATTAAGCCTCGACTCGGAAGTCAGGCGCGGAACCCTATTTTTTAAACACACGCACTCGTTTGGATTTTGACGGCAATGCCAATGATCACATAAATGACACTCGTCGCCATGTTCACATACAAAGTGGTCGGAGCGAAAAATTGGACGGACGGACCCTAAAATTTTAATTAATTTTTTTAAAATTAAACTAATCGTTTTATTCAATGACACCTGCACAATGTCCACAATACATCCGGTGATCATCAATCCGTGCAGCTCTTCAACAGTCAAATACAGCGTGTACAGTAACGCGACACAGAAAAGTGCACAAACAAATGTTAATGTGCCCAAATAAAAGCGCACTTTGAATTTGGAGTGCCTTAAAAGGGAATTACCCGTATTTGCGCTAATAAAGCCGCCCTCCTCCCATTTGAAGCCCCCCTCTATAATAGAAGTTTCCACTTGCATTTTAAGGCTTCTTATAGAGGAGTTAATTCTTTTTTGTGCCTTAAAATTTACTACATTTCATCTAATTCCTTGTATTCCCGGTCACTATCTGGGTCCCGGTCATCCCATACAACCTTAATTATAAAGCTCCAAAGGTATTGAAAAAAAAAGAAAGTATGCTAATTAATTTAACTTTCACTTACATTTGCCCAAAAACTATGCAAATGAGTCGGTCAAGCCCGGTAAAAAACATTGAAATGGCAGTGCCACCTGAAAATTTAATTTCTGAAATTATTGTATCATCTATTTTGACCTCCCTACCCACCCAATCCGAACACGGACGGTGCCGCAATCCAAGCGGCCGTTTGGTACTCAATAAAATTTTGGCCTGAAAAAGCGACGAACACAAACAGAAAGTGGCAAGACTGGTGAAGCAGTTCAAAGAAGGAGCACAGCGCCAGAAGAAAATTGGCAGTGCCATTCAAAGACCCGAAAAAAGTGGCACGAAGATTAATTAATTAATTAAAATTGTTTATATTAATTATTTTGAAGGAAATGGGAGGAAAAGTGCGAACTTGGCACAAATTGTCACATAAATGACGCAAAAATTGAAACACATTCCGAAAACGGCAATAATTCCATAAGAAAAAGCACAGCCGATGAGCAGCCAACTCGGATGTGCGTTTTTGAAAGCCGCATAAAGCTTTAATGCAACATAAATAAAATAAAATGTAAATTGCACAATATAATATTGATATTTTTCAAAAAAAAATGAATAATTTTCCACAAGTTCTATATTTGTGCCCCCGAGGAAACTGATATAGGTAAGAAGCATAAATATACTGATATGGCCTTCATATCCGTCTGTCTCTATCCGTATCAGCACCGGTTTCTCAAAAAGTTATCCATATCCGCCCGTATTCCGAGAATCCACGGATTTTCCGTATCCCCTTAAACATGCCGGTAACATTTCTTTTCTTTTTTTGGCTTGCTGCACTTACCGAATTATTATTGTTGAGATCAGCCATTATCGTTGTTCAAATAAAATTTTAATTTGCAATTATTTCAATTTTTTGGATTGCTTTCTTAACAGTTTTTTTGACAAAATGCTCGTCAAAGTCGCTTTTACCCGCAGTTAAATTAAATTGTTGCGAGTTCAGCGCCTTCGGGGGCGTAATTAAATGCGTATGAAAATGTGGAATTTACATCGAAGACTTTTAATTATTGTTTTAGGATTAGGCACCTGCTCTTCAGGGAAATAAATTTTAACCCCTAACATTTTCGAGTTTTATTAATTATTTTTGACATTTTTCGAAAAAAACATTATTAATAATAATAATAATAAAGGGCATTCATTTTGGCAGTTTTTTATTTTTATATTTTTAGATAGAAAACGGAATTTTAGACACCTAAAAATCTTCGTGCCTATATCATTATTTTAAAAAGTGCCAAAGAATGACAATTATAAAAAATGGCGCTCAAATTACGCTGTGAAATTAAAATAATTACATGCATAAACATTCTTAGTAACCCTTGAAAGCTCTAATGTAATTTAGAAGATAAACCGTCAAAAAGTTATTTAATAAAAATAAACCAAAAATTTGGCTTTTTTTGCCATTTAAAACGTAACTATAACAATTTTTTTGCCACCCGGCTTTTCATAATAATATTTATTTTTATCCGAAAAAAAAATTCAACTGCTCCCCCCAATTGAATAATGGGAGATATTGAATTGCTTAATCAAATTTATGTGACAGTTTTGTAATGTATGTGTGCTAGCTCAGCAATTAGGCAAACTCAACTAAACTTTAGCACTGTTTTTTTTTCTTATGGGCAAATAATCCGAGAATAAATCCCCCCCCCCCCCTAAAATATAGCCTCACTTTGTGGCAGGGAGGTTGAATATGGTTGACTTAATATACATTCTTAAAAACTTTATTGTTCAATTAAACTCAAAAAGATGTCCTTCGCAGATGTTCCGGTGGCTTGCAAGCCGAGCGGCGGTGGCAATGGCACAAAATGCTTTGACCTGAACGTCCACCAACACTTTATGGAACACATTTTGGCCAATTCGAGCACAGCGATGCTTAACATGCACAATGAACTTTAAATTTCTGTTGCTATTCTTTGTTGTAAACTTAATTTAATTTTTAAAAAATTATCCATAATAAATCTAAATTAAATATAATAGTGAGTAATTTATACGCTTATTGTCTGTCATCTATTTTGCATTCTTTTTGCTTACTTAATCAACTTATCCTTAACACTTTTTAACTGTTCATTATGTTTTTATTTTATTAAATTAAACATTGTTATTCTGTAAATTTTGATTTTCATATAAAGAAAGCGGATTTTTGTTGCTTGGGGATTAATGTTTTTATGTGTTTCCAAATAAATAATTTTACATCAAACGTCATTAAAAATTCCAAAATAAAAAGTTTTTAATTTCTTTCCACAAAATTCTGCTAAATAAGTAATTATTTGCATGTTCTCTAACTATTGCTTTTGACTATTACGAATCTGTCGTTTAATTTAACAACAAAAAAAAATTTTTGTTTCTTGGTTTTTTTTTGCTCGGGGATTGTAATTTGGCGAACTGAATGTCGAATTCGTGGTCAACTAGCCCGAAGACTTAAAAAAAAATCTTGAATTTTGGTTCATATCTATGTAAAGTGATGTCAAATGTCTAAATAAACGTTAGATTCGTAATTAGCAACCCAGGAATCTCAATAGGACTAATTTTTACATCTGAACTCTGAACCTACCCCAAACTCAAGCAATACTATTATTAAATCGAATTTGGAACACAGCAGCAGTATGTTTTTTCCGTACCAGAAATATAACCAAACAACGTAAAAATTAAAGTCTCGACTCGGAATTTCGGACCCCTAAGACCACGGATTTTCCACCACTCAATAAATTCAAAATCATTAAGATTTGGTCTTCAAAATATTTATTTTTTTTTAACCATTTTTTCAAAAATTGTACTAAAATGGACTTTTGGGTCATTTTTCAGCCAAAAATCGCTTATATTTTGACATATTTTGAAGAATTCTTTATTGCCTCATATAGTACCCCCGCGGGGGACTCTTAAAAAATTGCAGATAATCCGGAAATCCACCGGTCACATCATCTCGGGTCTGTACCAGGGATGGAAGCGGATTTGGATGCCGGACTTTCATTTTCGGCATCCGGTCCCATCCTGGGTCTGTGTGTACCTCCAATCATCAGCACCACCAGCAGAAATGAAATAAAAATTTTGTTGTAGCATTCATTTCCTTCACATGTCTTGCAGTTCGGGACGTCAGTGCATTGTGCCATTATGTACGGATAGCAGCCGCGTCGCTGCCCATGTTGGGCATCATGATGGGCACACGTTTTCACATAAAAACCAGTTCTTTCCTGTCTTTAGTCAAAAAAAAGTGTGTTTTTTTATGAAAATTCCTTAATGCCGGTTAATTGAGCAGGAAATTGTTACCTTGTGCAAATAACTGATCACTCTGAGTTGGTGATTTATTTGGAGTGGAAATAGCAAACTTTTAAAATTTATTTCTTTTTAATATGAATTTATTATGGATTTATGGGCTTTTTTATTCACTAGAAATTTTTCTTAAAAAGTTGAGTTTCATAGGGAATTTTAAATTATCCGATCGATTTTGGCAAAAATTCCGATTAATTGCGAACCGATTCACGATTCATCACATTTTCTGTTCGTTACATTTTGGATCAGAAATCGAAAATTTTAAATTTGGCGTCCTAAAATCACCGGTTTAAAATTCCATGAAAATCCTGATACCCGCTATTTAAATATGGTAATTCCCATGTATTGCTAAAATTAAGTGTCCACGAACTTTGTGTCACCCTGTACATTATATTACAAAATCCATTATTTTATTTTTTGTAAGACTTCCCTTTTTACAAAATTAAATATTTTTTTTTGTGCCGTTCATTTTATCGTTTGCCATTGAAACCTTTTTGTTTTTCGCGACTCATCCAAGTTTTGAATGTGAGAAATAAACAACATCTTTCGAAAAAAATACTTTTCTGATAGGGCTGGTCGGAAAATATGGAAAAACTGTAACTGTTAAATGGAAAAGGTATGGCTATATATCAGTGATGGAACCGGATGACAAAAATGAAAGTCAGGAATCCGGAATTCCGGACCCCCCAAAGAAGTCCGGAATCCGGATTCCTGAATTCCGGACCCCAAATGGTCCGGAATCCGGATGTTTTTTTAATCAATAAAATCAATAATTCTTAAAAAATTTCCAAATTTGCCTTACTTTTTTAAAATGTTTATTTTTTGTCTCTTGTTTTTTTAATTATATATTCGTATTTAATAGATCGAAAAGACTTTTTTTTAAGCATTTTTTTATCAATAATTGTATTAAAAATGAAGGTTTTGGCCATTATTCTGTCAAAAATCGCTTAAAATTCCACCTATTTTTTGAAAAAAAAATTCTCTATTTCCTCTAATAATAGCTCCGGGGTACTATTAAAAATTCCGGAAAAGTCCGGGTCCGGAATCCGGTTCTATTCCTGCTATATATACATCAAAAACCAAACAATTATTTTGATCATGTCAATTATCCGGCCTAATAATCTTCCCGGCTGGACGCAAAAATGAGAAGACTTGGACCAAACTCTGTAAAAAAAAATCACTTAATCTAGGTTTTCAAGCTTTCATTTGCTCAAAAAAATGTTAAAGGATAAAAAAATGTTCAAAAAGCTGATAAAAATCTAACAATTTTGCACATTGTTTGATTTAGTTTTCTAATTTTGATTCTTTCTAATGGAATAAATGGAAAGGAAACAGCATTTATTATGGCACATATTGGATTAAAATTTGTTCATTCTCATCAGAGTTGTTCATCATCTTGGTCCTCCTTCTGCTGGCATAAAGCTGCCTAAATTTTGTTTAATTATCAGCTTCTTAAAATTAAGATAAGTTAACTGCAAGTATGGCATAACAATAATATAATCATTTCAAACTTACTTAAAAGTTCTAAATTTTGCCTTACTTTTAAAAATAGGGTTAATTTTTGTAAAATTTTTATAAAAATTTATTGGCTGATGAGTGGAGGTTTTTTTACCTTTTTTCAAAAATTGAATACATGAATATAAGCCGTTTTTTGACTGAAATTACTTCCAAAAAGCCTTGCTTCATCCACATGATCACTGCCTGCATAAACTTCATCCATACAAGCTCCACCGTATGCATACTTCTTACAACTGCAAAAATATTTTGTTCCAAAAAGAATTTAAATTTTTATTCTAAAATTTGACTTTTCTTATACCAAAAACTCTATGCTTCAATGTCAATAAATTTGCTCAAGAGTTTCTCATTGGTTTATTGTATCAATAATTATTGCAAATCTTCAATATATTTGAGCTAACCCCCCTCCCCTCCCCCCATAGAATTTCCTTTTCAGACGGGATGTAAAATAAAATCCCTGCCTTAAATAGAATCCCCGTTTTTGCAATAGGCACCCTAGGGCGACGCCTCTTAATAAAGCTGAACTTTTCAGAAAAAAAGGGTTGAAATATAAAGACCCTCAGGGGCGGCAAAAGTTCGAATGCCAAAACTGAGGGCTTTTTTTCAAATTTTGTTGTGCGCACCTCCGCCACAAAATGTGTTGTATTGTTTGGAATGGGCCTCAATCACTGTGTCGACCACGGAGCGTTTGACGCAAAGCCAATTCTCTGCCTGAAACCACACTTTCATGCGGTAGTGCAACTGGCCATTGGCACGGCACAATTCGGCCACCTTGTGCTCAAGTTCCACAATGCCAAGACCTTTCTCGAGAACAATCGCCAACTAAAAGATGGATAAAAATGGATTTGCTTTAAAAAGATTAATTGTGCATCAAATTCAATACATATTATTTCAGTTTATTTGTTTACATTTTCAAAAAATCTTGTCACCCCATCGCCAACTCGCACAGCCCTCGGACAAAAACGTGCCAAAGTCTTCGGGTCAAAAACCTGAAGCCTCATAAATACCAATATTATTTTAAAAAGCGACTATTAAAAAGAGGTGGATTAGAATTTAATGTTCCTTTGTTACCTCAATGTCGTGTGCTTGTTTAGCACACCGTGCCAAGAGACTTTTAAACAGCGACCTAAGAAATTGAATTTAAAAAATCTTAAAATTTCTTTTAAAAGATATGCCTTTTATCATTTAGTAGTTTCACCACGATTTCATTGCCAAAGTCAAGTTCTTTTAAGGCGCTGGAAAAAAATAAAAGATTTCTTTATACATATAATAAAATTTTCTCTCTAAAAAGGCTTTGCTCTCCAAAACTCATGCCATTAAAAAAGCAATCACAAAAATAGATTAAAAGCACCAAAAATATTTTTAGTTTTTGTCATTTTTCCGACCGACCAATTCAAAGTTTTGGCGATGATTTGCACCTCGTCGCGCCTCAACAGTTCGCCCTTCTCTTCAATCAGCGGTGAGCAAATTGGCGTTGATGTCGCGTCAGCGGTGCCAATTGTTGAAATAAATGACAAAGACGGCACAATGGAACTTGGCGATGTGGCCTCCAATTGGGGACTGGCGTATCTGCGCAATTAATGGCATGGATTTGTCTATCGCATTATCTGGCGATCCAAACTATGAGGCGGATCGGTTCGACTGTTGTCCAGTTTTGGCGTGAGCCAATTGGCAGTGCCATCTTTCGGCGAGATTTTTAGGGTATGATTTTATTCATTGATAACCCCGTTATATATATATATATATATAGTTTGCTTAATAGCTTTTTGCTGATAAATTAAAAAAAATAATAATATTAAATGGCTGCCAATGAAAAGGGATTTTGTGTAAACAAAAACTTCAGCGAAAGATGACGCTGGACAGGCCATACATCATACATCAAATTTGATCACGCCAAACAAACCCAGGACCGTAATTATATGATAATAATTGATTCAAAACCATTGTCCGTTTTTTTCATTTCACTAATGATCGCCGCATGCGTCGGTGGCGGCTGGTAATAAATGATGGCTAATTACAATAAAAATGCGCTTACTTTGATCCGGGGCAGCTGCGACTGGTTGTGGCGGCTGTGGTGTCCTTTACGCGTTCGCGCAGATATGCCGGAAGGCGGAAAAAGGAACGTGAAACGCGCATAAATGTTGAGGGACGATCAACATTCAATTTGTCCATATTCTAAATATATTTTTGGGTTTAGAAATGACGAACCAAACAATTTTGTCTGAGAAACCGGGTCCGTTATCCGGGAAACGCCTGACAATACAGTTAAGAGTACATTTTGTCAGTTTCTCAATTTGGACAATTCATGTTTTCGTCGTCCAGTTTTTTGTTGCCATTACTTTTCTTTTTTTTTCTACCATCCCTCCATTTTTTGAAAATATGAAAACCAACTGCTGAATACCCCGACCAACGACCACTTTTACAAGGACCACCAGTGCTGCCCCTTAGGCCGGGGGGGGGGGGGGGGGAGGGGGTCGGGGCCCCCGACTTGGGGGAGGTGCCAAAATGGATAATGGCGGGGCGACGAAAATAAATTAAAAGACAATTGAGGAGGGATGCCGATGAGAGGAGGGAGCCGGCACAGCGACAATACCTAATCTAATAATTTACTACTATTCACAAAGACCGTTTTCTTTAAATGAAAATTTAAAAAAAAAACATTTTTTTTTGCCTTTTTTAATCCCTTTCCGTTCATTCATTTTGGGGAGGGGTGGCGGCGATGGCACTTTCGGAGAAATAAAAAATGCAGCGCAAACCCTTGGGGAAATGTAACGGAAACAGAAGAACGAAAGTCGCTCAACAAACGTTTTAATTAGGGGACAAAATGTTGTGACACACAAAATGTTTTTCAAGCTAAGAAATTAGTAAAACAAAAAGAAAATGCGATTAAAAAATTTGAGACTATTGGAATTAAAAAAAGATTGTCATATTTTAAGAAAATTATGAAAAAAAAATTCTTCCTAACTCTAAAATCACATAGGTTACATGATTGCCGAAACCTGACCTGCTAATCACGCTCTTAATTTGGTCTTGTCTGAACTCAATAAAATGGTTTATTTTTTTGGAGAATTATGGATTTTGTTCTTAAAAAACATAAAAATTTGTTTTACAATCGCAAAATGTGGCATTGATTGAGAGTGCCATGTTTGGCGGGCACATTATTGCCATACAAAGTACTTATACCAACCATCCCAATTCTTTTCCATTCTACTACCCTTGTGTATTTGTGAATGGAATTTTTATTATGGAGTCTGCTTATTTGTTAGTATGTGCCGTCCATTGTAATGCCCACATAAATATATATAAATTAGCCGAGTGCCAAATTGTCCAAAAAATAGTTGTGCCAAATTGTCCTAACAATTGTCCACATTGGACGAATACCCAATAAAAAAATTTTATCTGCCAATCAGTACAATCCGCCGTTCAGCGGCAAAGGTTTATTACCCCACCACTCAATTAATGTGCCAATAAAATGGCGAGCTGCGTGGATTTTAGGTATTTTTGTTGTTGTGATTCGTTAATTTGAAAATTACCTTGAACAATTAGCATTTTTGTGTGATTTTTACGCCAGAAATTCTCGAATCGAATACATTTATTTACCCGTTGATGAAATGGTTAAAAGGAGGATCATTTAAATATACAAAAGAACCTAGAAAACTTTTTGAAAATTTTTGGGTCAAAAACACACACTTAGTATTACCGAGCAGAAAAATTGGACATACGGGCGATTTTCGAAAAATTTGAGTGAAAGTTAACAAAATTTTTGAATTTTGGGATGGCTAAGGTATTTAAAGGTTGAGCATAAAAATTTGAGTAAGAATTAAACCAAGAATATTTAAATATTATATAAAATGCGCAAACTCTAATTTCTTCAAAATTGCATTTTCACTCGCGCAACGACGCATCTGTGCCACATTTATGTACACAATTACAGCGACAATTGGAGACCAAGTAAGAGAATAAATGAACATGTTCTTCGATGCAAAGAAATAAATGAATGAATGTGAATGACTGATGGATATATTACATTGGAATTGCATAAAAGTTTCTCCAAAAGACAAACGATAAATGTGGACATTGGCAAACGGACAATTCGACAATTACAATAAAAGACAAATGTTATACAAAAAACTACAAACCAAAAAGACAGTAAGGAATGTGCAATTGGAAATAATGACAATTGATCGACAATTAAAACACATGAATGGACAACTTGACAAATAAATAAAAAAATTGGCACTGAAACAACAAACACCACAAACAAAAGACACTGGGAAATGGGTAACTCGCGGCAATTGAAACTATTCTACCCAAATGTGCAAATGGATATAAATTTAAAATAATTAAAAATTCTTTTTTCAGGGAATTTTATTGGATGCAAATTGTGGTTGATTACGTACATAAAACAATTATTGCATTAATTGACTCAACTTTTGGCCACCAAAATCCTCTCTCAATTAGGGAAGAAAGGCGGGCGGCTTCGGCCAACTAACAAAAACAATGAATGGCTGCGCCCATTCATTGCTCTGCCGCCAAAAAAAAACAAAAACAAATTCTGCTCCCAATTTTGTGAGCTTTTTGTTTGTTCATCCACAATTAGCATGAGAACAGCTGGTAGAAGCAGCAGCAGCAGCAGCAGGATTTCAAACAGAAAGGATGAGCCACAACAATTGTTTTATTGAGGCCAATTTTCAAAGTACAATAAATTTGCCTCCACAAAATGGGGAAACATCGCCGGCGGAGTTGGGGCTAACCTGAAAAATGCATCATTTTTTGTCGCCCTAATTTTGGGTGGAAGGGCGGGGAGTGCATCTTTTCAACTTTAATGGCCGCCCTGAAATTTGCAGAGATTTTGTGGACCTGTTCTGTGGATGTATAGTCCACATACAATATGTACATATAACAAACAATTAAATAAAAGTTGTCCGGATTTTGCCTATAAATATTGTTGCTTTAAACTTCATTATTCATTAAAATAACTCATGAAAATAGGCTTTTTATTTTATTTTTTAATGAAAATCTTTCTTTATTATCCCTGCAAAAACAGTGTTTTGCATTGATCAGCTTCAAAAGTTCTCTTCATAATGGCATCGTCCATCAGCAGAATTGGAAATGGTTGTGCCGGTGGAAGAACTTCCCGACCTTTGATGGCATTTGTGCCGTCCTCACTGTTCCTGCTGGTCCTCCTCTCTCTCCTTCTGTTAACTGTGCCATCCGCCGATGGTTTCTTTTTTGGCGGCGGCGGTAGCACTTGTTGCTGTTGCGGCGGTGGCGCACCGCCGCCACCTCCGCCAGCGCCATGCTGTTGTGGCGGTGGCGGCGGCGGAGGCGGCAGCGGTGGTGGAGGACCGGTCATTGTCAATTGTTGCGGCGGTGGTGGAGGGCAGCCCCCGCCGCCACCTAGCGGAGGCGGTTTGTAAAAAAAAAAAAGTTTTTTTTTATGATTTAAATCCAATTTTTCCAAGGTTGCGGATGCGGAGGTGGTGGCGGAGGTGGCGGTGGGTGTGGGGGTTGTGGCGGTGGTGGTGCACCAAAAGTGATCACAATTCCTCTTTCATGTGGAGGTGGCGGTGGAGGAGGAGGTGGAGGCGGTTGCGGTTGCGGAGGCGGTGGTGGAGGCGGAGGTTGCGGATGCGGTTGCGGAGGACGCCGGAAGCGAGCGATTCCATCTAATAGAGGAGGAGCACGGTAATAAATGCTTACACTCAAATGAGGATTTTGATAAATTAAAAAGTCGATGAATTAAAATTCAAAATTAAGGCCAATCACTCATTACTTTTTAAAACCTAAAATGTGAATAATTTATTATTATTTTTTCGTTAACGAATTATATATATATATACTTATTTATACATTTGCAGAGCCAGCATTGATAGTGACACGGCATCAAAGACACTTTATCATTGTGCTTTGTGATGTGCATGTATGTGTATTGCTTTGGCATGATACTTTCGATTTAAAATAAATAAAATAATTGTTTTTCATTTATCCATATATAAGATACCTATCATTTAATGAATAAATTGGTTTATGGCTTTATCAAATCAGATACGATAAATTAAATTTGTTAACCATTGTTGAATTGTCGGAGACTAAATTCTATTGTATGTGATTAGTCATTAATTTGAATTTGGCAATTTGATGCCCTTTTTGACATTTGTTGAATTTTTCTCCTAATTTGGTTTAAAATTAGCAAAATGTACCCCTAAGAATTACTTTTCGATTTTTCAAAAAGCACCCTTAAAGACCGATCTTTCTTGCCCAAAATTCAAAAGTACACAAGTAAAAATCGATTTTTTTTTCTATCAAAAATTAAAAAAATGTGCACCTAAAAAATTAGTTTTTTTTTTAGAATTAAACTCCTTTTGATTACCCATGAAATTTTGTCGATTTAAAATTTATTTGGCCTTAAATGTCTTGAAAACATCCGAGATTGAAACTTTTTAATGCCCATTTTGGTGCCCTTTTGGGCATTTGGTGCCCTTTTCATGCCACTTTTAAAGTTTTTAGGTGACCTTTAGGGCGTCCTTTTCGCTACTTTTTGGTGCCCTTTTTTGGCAGCCCTAGTAATTATAATACAAAAACATAAAATTCCTCGAAAAGTATAATACTTTCATGATAAATAATTCCTTTATATATTTTTTTTCAAAAATTTGTACATTTATTTTTGTGAAATAAATTTGGTCAAAACATACAATTTTGTCATTTTACGATAAGAAAATTCAGCAAACTAGATATGTACACAACCTATTCAAATGTTTAACCTCTAGCAAACAAACCACACAACAGCGGCAGTAATTCCCCTCGCCCCTCCCCACGGCCATTAAAATAAATGAATCATTCCGCTCGCCCAATTTAGTGATAAATGTCATATGTTTTATGCGCTGCCATCCATAAATGGACTTAGAATATTAACTTTTGTGCAAAACACTCATCGATTCAACCACCTAACTGTCCTTTTGTCCTTTAAAAAATGTGTGATGTGTCTGTCTCTCCAATTATTAACAGTGGTTTTGAATTTGCGTAAATAGGTACAGTCGGCGCAAAAATTTGGTGCGGTTTGACAAAACGCCAATTTTTAATGCACGAAAGATTTTAACGCTAAATAACACATTATTTGAATAAAATATTGTACAAACATTCATCGCACCAAACACAAAAAAAGTTACATAGTGCCGCAATTGCCGTAATACTGTTCCCTTTGTCCTTTTTTTAATTTAGCTCTTCAAAACCACATTAAGCGCATGAAAAAATAAGCCTAATGATCAAAAAACTACCCATAAACCAAGGGTGTTTGTTAAAGATTCAAATTTATTTAAATTAACAGTCGTGTTAATAAAAATTGGCGTTATTTTAATAATTCTCAAGCCGCACCAAATTTGTGCGCCGACTGTACATTGTTTTCACTTAATTCAATCAAACGATTAGAGAAGATGATTTGGGTGATATTATTTCAAATTTGCTTATTCTTCTTCATTATTTTAATCGGCTTTTCCTTGTAAGTAAATTGGAAAAAACAAATATTGATATAAACCAAAATTTTGAAAAACTTTCAATCTCAGTTTATCGCTTTATCGTGCCGCCTATTGGAAGAGACGCGGCGTCCCCGGCCCCGATGGGAAGCTGTTCAGCGGAAATTTGGACGAAATGTTCTGGAAAGACAAACTTCAGCTTTTCCAATTGTCCAAATGGTCGGAGAAATATGGCAAGGTGAGAAGGCAATATTAATTATATGTCTAAATTTAATTTAAATAAAAAAAATCTCGGCATTTTATAATACACAACTGATCAGGTGTACGGGGTGATCTCTGGCTGGACTCGGCTGCTAGTGGTCTCCGACCCAGCCATTGTTCATGAAGTCATCACCAGTAAATTTGACTATTTCCATGGAAGAATGGTGCTTAATTTATAACCATATTATGGAATAAATTTATTAATTAATAAAATTAAAAATGTAATTCTAAATCTATCAAAAAAAAATTTAGGTTTCCCCATTGATTGGCGATGTGGACACTGTGCCCCGGGTGCATTTGATCTACGCCCGCGGTGCGCGTTGGAAGCGTCTGAGAGCCACTGCTAATCCGGCATTTACAGTCAGCAACCTAAAAAAGGTGTCAAAATTAGTACCTTTTTAGAGCTAGGGATTGCTCTATAAAACTTAATGTAGAATTTAATTATGTGATCGATCGGTCCATTTTGGCTTATTTGTAAGAATTCTAATTTTTGAGGGTTTGAATTTTCTAAATTTAAAGGTCTTATTTGTACGAAATTCTCTTATTTGAGTTCTGTTGTGTTTATTTGTGTCTTATTTTTGCAATTGAAGAAAAATTCCTATTTTAGATGGTAATTTTTGAAAATGAAGTGAATTATTTCACCGGTTTTTGGCTTTCTAATTTTTTTTGACATCAACTTAATTTTAACCGATGATTGTCCTTAAAAAGGGGCTTAAATATTTATTTATTATTAAATTAAACCAATTAAGTTAATTTTGGTCGCCCCAAATAAACACCTATTCCAGCTTATGCCGACAATGGACGACTCGATTAAAGTGGCCATCGAACTGATTGAGAAGGAGCGACAATTGCAACCTGAGGCCTCAATAAATTTACACCGGTGAAACGTTAACTAATTTCATTTTTACAAATTTTTCATTTTTGCAGATATTTTGTGGAGATGGCCTTTGATGTGATTGCGCGAGTATCGATGGGCCAACGCGAGTCGCGCCAATTCCAATCAGAGGACGCCAAATTATGCGTGCGCGCTTTCCAACGCTTCCAAAACAATTGGTTGGTTGGTTGATGTATAAATTAAATTTAGGGCATTTTAATTCGAATGCAACAATTTGTTTGTAAAATGCCCTCGCAGGTTTGAATATTTTGCCACAATTTTCCCGTTGTTTGGCACCATTGTGCTGCGTCCATTTATTATTTGGACCGGCAAAATGCGTCGAGACCCGCTTCATCTGCTGCTCGACAAAATGCGTAGTGCCATTGCAGACAGACAACGAATTAGGCAACAAGAAGCGGCAACACAAAATGATGAAAGTGATCAGCAGCAGAAGCAGCGGCAAATCGATTTTATTGATCTATTTTTGGATGTCGTAACTGAACAGGAGAACATTGAAAACGAAAATCAGTTGGGTGTGTTCAACATATCAGGCGCAAAGGTGAGATGGATAACAAATAATGATAATACCCGAGACTCGAGACTAGGGTTACCGCGGGTTAACCCGAAACCTGACCCGTTATTTTTCTCAACCTGCGCAACCCTGCTCGAGACCAGAGGCTGCAGGACGATGATACCCACCGACTCTTCGTACTGCGACCTCTATCATAAGTATAGACTGTCTAACCACGCAATGTCACTCTCGTCTTAAATTGTACTAGTCGGGGTTGAACGAGTTTGACCAGTATGAGCTGGGTTTTGCCATCAGCAGGACTGTTCCAGGACCCGAATATGGGCTTATTTTTTTAGGATGCCAATTTTATAATTTTCTATAAATCGAAAGTTTTAAGCCAAACTGCTTAAATAGCCAATTGGGTTTTTCTTCCAATTATTGTTTAGAGACTGTTCATCACTAAGCTTATACATACTTTATCAAACGTTAAGATCAATCGCACCAATACTGTTGAAGAAATTGCAATGCAATTAATATTGTTTCTGTTGGCCGGGTAATTTTCGAAATGATTTTAAGGGAACAAATTAAATTTTCGATTTGACACCACCGCAAATTCGTTGGGATTTATCTGCTACAATCTAGCCTGCCATCCAACTGTTCAATTGAAATTGCAGGAGGAAATCGATGCCGTTTGCATAAACGAAGTTTGTGCCAAAAATTGGTTTAATTTATTGGTAGAGATCCAACAATACAATTAACTGATCAATAATATCAATTAATTGGACCAATAAAATTACAATAATATTGTTATTGGTTAAGCAATTTTTTATAACATCTCGCTGGCAATTCTTGTTATTGACGGTTGACGAAGGACCAATTAATTGATCAATATATTTCTTGGTCCGAATTTACAATATCTAATTATTGGTATCTGGGACTGAGCTAGGCGTAACATTTTTGAAAAAATGCCCCTTTTTTGCCCCCTTTTTGGAGGCTGGCGCCCCCTTTTGATGTACCGAGATGGCCACCCTGGGTTGTACTGGAAATATCGTACGCGATATAAACCCATATTTTCGGTATTATACTTAAATAATACCGAAAAGATACCATATGTCATTCAACTTTTTGTTAACAGAATTTGTCCCAATTTCCTCGTTTTTTTCGCGCTTAATTTACTTCTGGCAATATTTTTGGTGGGGAAGAGGCATTGTCGATAGGCGCCGCCGAGAAAATTTTGAAAAAATAGTGATTTTGAAAGGAATGAGGCAAAAATTGAAAGATTTGAAGCCAAAATTTCGCGAAAACAAGATGCCAATTTAAAATATTTCAAATTTATTTATCGAATTTCTAATAAAATTTGGCAAAAAGGGGGCAAAACTCAAAAAGGGGGAATACAGGTCGAAAAGGGGGCAAATGCCTTCCAAAGAAGGCATTATGGCCAGCCTGGTACAACCCCGGCATATCAAAATCGCTTCTACATTATTACAAAACCCGAAAAGCTCGTTGACATTACATGACTTTTATACACAAATAACCTCATTTATTAGGACCCAACTTACGAAGAATTGAGCAAGCTTAAATACACCGAAGCCGTCATAAAAGAGACACTCCGTCTAATGCCCATTGCTGGATTGTAAGAAATTTTGAAATAATTTTTAGGATTTTTTTTGAGTTTTACATATATTGATATTTAGCGTAGTGAATCGGCTTTGCGCTCAAACGACGACACTTGGCGATCAAAAAGTGGTGGTGGAAAAGGGGACGGGAGTGGCAATTGACGTGTACACATTGCACCGAAACAAGGAATTGTGGGGCGATGATGCGGAAGACTTTTGTCCGGAAAGGTGAGTTTTTGACAAAGTTGTCATGTGCTTTTAGTAAATTGCACATTCGCTTATCCGGGGATAATTGATTAGGCGGATATTCGAGGGTTAAATATTGTTTTTAATTAAAATTGTTTCAAAACAGATGGCTTAATGTAGACCGTCCTCCCGCTTCTGCCCATTTCTACGGCTTTGGTGGCGGGCCACGCATTTGCATTGGCATGCGTTTTGCACTTATTGAGGAGAAGTTGGCACTTATGCGACTGTTACGGCGCTATTCGTTGATCAAAACAACGGAAACAGAGGTGACATTGACCATCAATCAATTAATAATAGGCGATGACATTGACCATCAATCAATCAATAATAGGCGATGACATTGACCATCAATCAATCAATAGGCGATGACATTGACCATCAATCAATCAATAATAGGCGATGACATTGACTATCAATCAATATAGGCAACAATTTGTCTCATTTTTAAATTCAGACTGGCCTGAGAATGCATTCCCAACTTGTGGTCAACCCGGGCGCTGTGCTTGTACGCCTGGCATTGAGAGAATAAAATTGACAACTGAACTGAACGCTGGACATGGACACCCCAAAAGATTGGATATTATACTCAGGGTGGCGATATCGAAAGTCCAAAAAGGATGCCGGGATTAAAAATGGTCGCAAATTGTGAAAAATCGTGGCACGTGATTTTAGCGTCAGGTTTTAAAACTTTTAAAGTTAAAGGTTAAAACCCAGTCAGGTTCTGGTAATTGTGCGAATTTCCTTTTAAGAGAAATAATTTTCTTCCTTAGCTTGATGAGAGGCGTAATATTCAATGTTCGAAATTTCACTTGATAAAATGACTGTTTTCAAAATGATTATTGGCAAAGAGTTCGGCTTCAAAATTGGCCAAAAGTTCCTCTTCATTTTTTGCCTCTTTGATTGATCAAGCAAATGTTTACCAAAAAAATCGAAATTTGCGCAGTTGTTGGTAAAAGGCGAGAGTTGTGGGTTTTATTTTTTTTGCTTGAAAAATTCATTCATGCCTAAAATAGTACAATAGATGCATGATGAATAATAATTCTTTCTATATTATTACAGAAAAATTTTTACAAATTAGTAAAACCTGAGCTTAGCCTAAGCCTAGACTAAACTCAGCCTGAGCTTAGCCTAAGCCTAGCTTAAGCCTAGGCCTATCCTAAGCTTAGCCTAAGCCTAGCCTAGGCAGCTTTAGCCTAGCCTAAGCTTAGGACAAAGCATGCCATGCAATATACATTTTAAAGCAATTTTTTGGTTGTTGGCGAGTTCGGTCATTGGTGAGTTGGAAATTAGTGAGTTGGGTGTTGGTGAGCTGGCTTTACACCAGGGATGGTGCCGGATTCCGAATTCCGGACCTTTTGGGGTCCGGAATTCCGGATTCCGGACTCTAAAATTGACTGTTCGAACCATTGATCGAATATCGTCCATTTGAAATCCCAATTCATGATATTCGAATGGTTGATCATCCGTTGGGTTTTCATCATTGGCATTCGGTTTGAACTCATTTTCGATCGGCTTTACATTAATTAAGAACTCAAAAGACACCCTTTTTATTAATTCTACATTTTCCGCAAAAGAAATTTCAAAAGTTTTACCACTTTTTTACAAATTACAATATTTTCCAATATTTGTTCTCCTTATATTCATCCCTCACGGCCCAAAAAAAATTACCCACACATTTCCGTCATTATACATACCAATTATAATATAAATTTTACAACTACATTCATCAAAATAAAAAAATTATCAAATAAGAAACAAACAACTGCTGGGCATAATGATCATAGAAAATATACCTAATTCAGTTTGAGATAATTTTTGTCAACAATTTTAGTTTGAAAAAAATAAATTTTCCTCCAAGTTGTTCAGATTAGCAGTGTGAATATGCTATGGCTTCTGTAGTTTACGTGATTATACAATTTGTTCCGCTCATCGATTCTTTGTTGTTCGCTGGACAATTCTGTTGTATTTTGGCACATGGTGAAAACAATTTTATTTTGGCATTAAAATTATGTTAATAATTTTAGAATATTTATAAAATGTTTGATTTAAAAAAAAAGGTATTCCGCCAATAATCTCTATTGTTCCAAAACAATGAGAGGGACACCTTTTAGTTGTGCAATAAGAAATAAAATAACACCTTTTTGTTTCAAAGAATCGGGAAGAAACTACGGACAAAGAGACATCCGACGTGGGGAACGAGTATAGGAACAGTGCAACAACAGCGGCCTTCAACGAGTTCGAGCAGTTCAGCACCAAAAACGAAAACTTTAAAGGAATTGCAGCATTTAAAAAATCAAAAACAAATTTATAAATTTACAAACAAATAATTTTAGCAGAATGTACCCTTTAAGAAATGTACAATAATACATTCAATAGGTGGTCCAAAATTGAAACCCTTCCGCAACAAATGCCTATGATTGATTTCTTCGTAAGTTAAAAAAATTGTTATCACTGCAAATCATTTTATATCATTCGTATTTTCTCAAAACATAATTTTTCACCCCTTTATTATGCAATCATTCATTATGGCGTTAGAATATTATTTTTATTATTACTACTTGATCAATTGCGGTCATTAATTCAGCAAATTTTGCTGGTATCGCTTTCTACGGTCGAAAAAATTGAAATAAAGTAACTTTTCTTTGTTATACAAAAAAATTAAAATGTTTTTTTTATCCAAAAACTTGCCCGGCACTCTCCAAGGTGGCACTTTTTATGAACGAAACCAGTCCCTATTTTTTCTTGCCACCTCAAATGAAGGGGAGGCTTTAAGAGACTATTTATCAATCTCAAAATATTCCTACTTTTAAAACAGAATGGAGCAGTTCCGACTGGTGTTTGTTGTCCTGTTCCACACCGCGTTCGCCTCGTTTGGCGAAATTGAGGCCAATTTGCTCAATTATTTGACGGTGCCGGTGCGTCAATTTTTTGCCGAATCTCTGCATTTGCGGTACGGCATTTTGCCGGGCAGCAAACAGTTTGAATTTGTTTATTCCGCGGTGGCAAGCATTTTCTTTGTCGGTGCCATTTCCGGCGGTGTGTTGATGGGCCCTTGCATGGAGTACTGTGGGCGTCGAGCTACCGCAGTGTATATACGGTAATGACTTTACGGAGGAGGGGTGGTCGGGCGGAGAGCCCCGGCTTTGTCGGGAAAGGCATACTATTTCTGGGTTTAGAATCAATTGGCTCTAACCAATTCCAGATAGATTTTCAAAAAACAATTATTTATTATACTGAATTTATAAAATTAATCTTTTTGAGTCAAGGTTTCGGACAATTAAAAATAAATTAGTTGATTTTAAATTATAAAGACGAGCGTTAAGCTCATAGCCAAGTGGATAGCATTCGAAAAAACAATGACTAACAATAAGCTCAAGTTCGATTCCCGCGACGGCGGTCAATAAATGGTGACTTTCCCAATTACAGTTCATTTTTGGGCATCATCTCTGCTGTTTGCATGCTTTTGTCAAAGTTGCTGTCAATGGTTGAACTGTTCGCCATTGGCCATTTCATTGCCGGCATTATTACAGCATGGAAAATTGCGTTGTTCATCTATTTGGCTGAATGTGCTCCAGACAATTGGCGAGGTGATGCTTCCGTATATGAATAATATGTTGCGATGATTAACAAATGATTTGGCACAATTTTTGAGTAAAATTCCATTTAAGCGTCTTAATCCCATTCCACTTTCATTAAAGTCATCCTCTCATTCTTCCGAACCCAACCCAAAATTTTGGGCCAACTAACCGTCGAATATTGTAGAAGCCGTATTCTTCAGCACCAAGGCTCTCTTACCGCCTGGCTACTGATTAGTATATAATGCCTTAATTGTTCTTGTAGGCTGGTCAACAAGTGTCATTGGCTCAGGGTCCAGCTTGGCACTTTTGTTCATGGGCCCGCTGTGTTTGCCCTCCGTTTTTGGCACCGCACAGCTGTGGTGGTTGTTGCCCGCATTTGCATTGCTGTTGGCCATGTGCCATCTTTGTTTTGCCTGCCGTTTCCCCGAATCGCCAAAGCATTTGTTTTGCGGTCGGCGTAATGCGGCACACAATTGCCGCGAGCGTGCCAAAGTATCCATTAAGGTGATCCACTCACCCCTAAACTCTATTTTTAAAAAGGTTAATAAATTTTTATATATTTTTAAATACTTTAGTTTTATCATGGATCGTCTACGGATGTCCACAAAGTGATGGATCAGTTTGAGCAGGAACGATTGCTGACCAACACGGAGCGCGTCGGATGGAGCCAATTTTGGAAAATTCGTGAGCTACGGTAATAAATAGATTAAATTAAATGATTGAAATTTGGGTTTTTTGCGTAACTATCGGTTTTGAGCAAGATTCAGGATGAATATGACATTTTTTTTAAATTGTTATTTTGCCAAAATTTGTTAATTTTTTACTGCAGACATTCATTGGGCATCACATTGATCACCACAATGGTATTTGCTGTTTCACTGTGCAGCCTGAAAAGCCAATATTTGGAATCCATGCTAATGCAATACGGGCTGAATCAAACGGAGGCAATGATCGCCACAATGGTAAAAATGCATGAGTTTTTTTAAGTCTAGTACATATGAGTACTATCCACGTCCTCTGATACAAAAATGTCGGGAATTAAGCAAGGACGACACAGATGTAAGGCAGTTGTGTCATTGTGTCAGGGGTGGATCAGGAAAAGAGGCCCCAAAATGTCGGGGACCGGGAAAGCTGGTCTGGATTCCTGGCAAAGAGAATCAAAGATCAGGATTGATGGAAGAGGCCCTAAAATATAGAGGAATTGCTTTGCTTAAATATTTGTTTGTCGCACTGATCTCAGCTAATGACAGCCGTGGCAGCGCCTTTCTGTTTTATGTCACCCGTACTGATTGAGCGGTGGGGACGGCGTCCGCTGTTTTTGCTGATCACTTTATTCTCCGTTGCTGAGCTAACACTTCTCACCGGTGCTCAACGAATGTACGAGATCTCAGGTGGAAACAGTGCAAACGGCACGCTGGCAGTGATCGCCTGTACCATGGGCCAAATCAGTGTCAATCTTGGCATCTTTCACATGACACCCATACTAACTGGTGAACTGATACCACATGCTGCTCGGCCTGCAACTGTTCAGGTAATGTAATATTATGGGAATTAAACAAATTATCTTGTTTTCTTATATATGCTTATCAAAAAGACATTTGAGATTCGATTTTAAACATCCCTTCGTGGCTGAGGGTTTTCACTGAATCCTTTTGCACAGATCAATTTATTGTTGGCATCGCCCCTAATCATTTTCATTGTTCTTGCCTATCCCCCGCTGATCGGCACTTTGGGTGCCTTCTTCTTCCTGCCATTGGCACTGATCAGTGCCGTAATGATGTATTTGTTGTATCGATGGATGCCGGAGACTAAGGGATTATCGGTGAACACAATTTACCGGAGAATGGCAAAATTGGGTATGACGAACAACAGTAGTGGAAACAACGAAGATTACATTTGTGCCGACGATGAGAATCAAAATTTGATTACATAATGAATTTTTAATTATCTTATAATTTTTTCAATTGACAGATATGCGTGAATAGACAAAGATTTTTTCAATTTTGGGAAATAATTTTTAGGCGAGCATTGTTTAATTAAAAAATATAAAATCTGTTGATCCAAAAGTTCAATTTTATTAATTTTTGCCGATTTTACAGACAACAAAAACATTCACCCTTGTTTTCCATTCCGTATCATCACATTCAAGCAGTTCTTCGCCCTATTCTGCCATTGCGTCGTCGTCCCACGCGGCTGCATTACACGCAACAATTGCCTTCACTTTTACACACGCAGCGTACATCGGCAATGGTTTCGTGTGGCCTGGGCACGGTTTTGGTCCGCCGCAGCAGAATTCGCGGCACGGGTCGTACAGTGCGCCCTTGACGCCGTTGTCGTAGCAGCATTCTGCAATGAAAAGTGTCACTCACCGTTATGGGTGCCGTTTGTGTCCAGCAGCGTTAGGGAGGGTTTGTCGCAGTCGGTTAATCGAGACCCAGCCGACTGAACGACCCAAAACGAAACTCAAACCCCGAGGTCGAGAATACGGGTAAACGAAATTCGAGACGCCCGTTCTAAAACCTATTTTATTCAACCCTTATGTGTCTAGCAGAGGGCATTTGGCATTTTGTTTTGGTTTCAATTTCTCTCTCCACTATTATGTAATTCAAATTAATTACGGGTGTTGTTTTTGTGCGCCGCATAGCATCCAATGTATGCGTCCATATTCGCTGCAATTTGTTTGCGCACATCCAATGGCGGAATACTGCCGCCGCTCGGAGAGTATTTGCATACTGACAATATATTATTATACAATTTAATTAATTATATTATATTTTTATTCAAAATAAAAGAGTCCCACTCGATCTGACAGCCTTCACCGAAAACACTCCCAGGTCTTTGCAACATTTGGCAAATTTTTTGTTGCGCTCAAAATGAACAGGAATTCGGCCCTCAACATCGGTATAAAAGCACAGAAAAGCAGCGGAAAAAAGTGCCAAAAAGGCGATTGGACACAGAGAGAAGAAGGACATGGTAGTACTTGAGCACCAGTTAATTCTCGACGTAAAATGATTTTCTAATTATAAATAATTAAAATTAAAAAATTGAATATATAAATAATTATATTTATATGTTACCATGTGGGTAAAAATTTATGTTATAAGCAATGCTAACGTGAGTGAGTGAGCTTTGGTTGAATGTCCTTTCTTCCTTTTGGCACAGTTAGTAATTTTTGTATTAACAACTACCACTATATTATATTATTAATCATCAAAATGATTTTGTTTTTTTTTTGCAATTTATATGTTTGTTTGATTATGAATAATGCCCCAATTTAATATTCTTTGTCCCATACAAAAAAATGTCACCATGCTTTTTAATGTCATTCAGCCAAACGAGCTTTTTGTTGGTGGGCGGTCGGGGCGGATTCCTAAAAATTTGATTTTTGAACTTAACTAAATTAAATCCTATTTAATTGAAGTAATAAACAGCCAGTTTTGCCTATAATAATGAACATAACTATGTCCCTGCAGGGTTTGTTGCTACATTAAAATTGAAAATTTAGTGTCAACATGACCTCAATATGTTATCTATTGCTGTTCACAATTATCGCACTAATTTTCCATGGCCAATCCGTGTGTGGTGATGGTAATCAAAGGTATATTAAAAACCCCCCAAAAAATAAATAATTGCCAAATAAACCATTAAATGCCGCTAGCCCGCCGTTGCCGCCCGCATTCCCATCAGTTTGTCAAAGTGGCACTTTATTTGCACCGACCTTTTGCGCTTCACGTTTTTTCTTCTCATGCTCCAATGGTCGTCCAATCAAAATGGATTGTCCAGCGGATCTCGTGTTCGACCAAGTGAATTCTGTGTGCAACTACAAAGACGCATGTGGCAACAAGCAACCGACGCCGTAAGTTGCTGCTAGCCATAGGGGAAAAGCTTTATTAAATGCACAATCATGATTATCTTGTTAAAAAGGAAAAATATTGAAATTTTAAACTCATTAGGGGATTAAATTTTGGAGGGCCTGCTTTTGCAAAATCTGCTTATCAAGAAGAATAACAGAAATTGCCTGATTGAAAAATTTCGGTATGCCAAAGTGTCGAGTAACTGAATTCCCTGGTGAAGGCCGCCAAAATTCAAATTCCTTACTGTGGATTCCATTTCAAGAATTAACGCTTATTTCATTTATCCCCCAGCAATGAGACACCTCAATTGGATCCATCAGCACTGCTTACATCGCAAAACGGTGAAGTAATTCCGCCATCTCCGGCAATGCTACCACAGCCTCCTCCTCCACAACTGCTCTCTTTTCTGCCGATGCAGCCACTTATAAATTATGAAGAAGCCCCGCCGCCACCACCACCGCCGCCGCCGCCACCACCGCCACCGCCACCGCCACCGCCACCGCCGCCACCGCCACCACCGCCGCCGCCGCCATTTATAAGTTATGAAGAAGCCCCGCCTCCACCACCGCCGCCGCCGCCACCACCGCCACCACCGCCGCCGCCACCACCGCCACCACCGCCGCCGCCACCGCCGCCATTTATAAGTTATGAAGAGGCCCCGCCTCCACCCCCGCCGCCTCCACCACCACCGCCGCCATTTATAATTTATGAAGAAGCCCCGCCACCGCCGCCTCCACCACCGCCGCCGCCTCCACCCCCGCCGCCTCCACCACCCCCGCCGCCTCCACCATATTCACAAGTTTTTGTGCCGCCATCGTATTTTGGAATGGTTTTAATGCGAGACGAGTTGGATTAAAACGATTGATGAGTGATAGCGATAACAAATATGAGAATAAGAAATTATTGATGAGACAGAAGAAACATTGGAATTAATCAAATTTGATTAAATAAATAATAGCGCATGCATTTTTGGGGGCCTCTCCCTTATATTAATTTTATTCTATTTCGTTATTTTTAAGATTAAGATTAAGCAAAGTTTCTAATTTTCTTTTTTGTTTATTGAAGTTTCGTCTAAGAAAATTCCATCCAAAACAACGAATATTTTTGTTGGCATATATTTTCGTATTGTATTAAAATCTTAAAATTTAGTTGTATCATTTTTAACGAATTTATTCAATTAGACACAAATATTTGTAAAATGGGCTAACTATTATTGCTTTTTCCATTTTTTAAATTTTTTTAGGCTGCCTGGCATGTAATAACTTTTTGTGCCGGTGTCATTTGGGGTGACGTTATGTATGTTAATGTTATTTATTTTTAAATACGATAATATCGTCATGTAATATTGATTTCATGTTGAATATCATCAAAATTTTTTTATTAAAAGAAAATTTTTTAATATAAATTATTTTATTTATTATTTTGTGCTTACCTATTTCATATTTTAATAATTTTTGACCACTTTCTACAAAATGTTTTATTTGCTTGCTCTTTTTTTACTGTCTTTATTAAATTTGTCATTCATATTTTGTTCAAACGTGGTCACAAGTTGCAATGGGCATCCAACCAAAAACATGATTCTTTTTGTTGAGTTCATAACAGCAAAAAATGATGAAACATTCCACGAAATTTGGAAAAGCGTTGTCACAATCGACGCAAAGGGTTCAAATGGAAGAGTATGAAATTTTAAAACTATTTTTTAATATAAATGATAAATTTTGTTAGAAAAGATAAGACCAAAATTGTTTAAGGTTTACTGTGGCTATACAAGTGAAGAAAAAATAATTGGAAATAAGCATGAAATTATTGAGAATTGTGTGGCCATAAAAATTGCTGAAACGCATGCGCAAGAGCAAAATATTGTAAATGGAGTACACATTTTGGAAACAATTCAGAACGAGATTGAGGAACCGAAGAGAAAGCACATCATCGGATTAATTGATTAGTGAGCTTTGCTATTGAATAATTATAAATTAAAATTGAATACTTAAAAAATTGAAAATAAATACAATAAATAAAACTAGTTTTGGAATTATTAAAAAATAAAATATTCATAAGTGTAACAGAATTTTTTCAGTTTACAAATAGAATATTTTTTCTTCTTAACTGAATCCCGCTTATTATCGGTTCAAAAATAAAAAAAATTAGACAATATTTAGTGGCACTTTGTCGAGCTTACCACCCGATTCCGAAAATTCATATTCCGTTCTTGTAATGGAACTTGGTCGTATAAATTTACGTGATTATTTGATCTTAAAACAACATAGCGACGAAATTGAAATGGACAAAGACGAGCTAATGAAAATAATAACAACGATGGCAATTCCCCTGAAAGAGTTGCACCAAAGTCAGTCAAATAAGTTAAACCGAATTCGTTCTATAGTCAATGGCATTCAATTTTTTTGGGTGAGGTATTACTCTCCAAAAGCCATTTTCTGTCAATTTCTTTTTATCGACATTCTATACTTCCGGTCCCAATTTAAATTTATTAAAATTTTAAACATTTAGTGGCTGTTCATCTCGATTATAAGCTGGACAATCTCGTTTATGTGCCAAATACGGCCAGTTCAGCAAGGCAAACTTTGCATTTAATTGACTTTGACCGGGCGGTACTAATTCCAAAAAATAGCGAGCCATTCCATGAAATTGAGGAAGAAAACAATACAGCTAATACAAGCATCGAAATAAAACACAGTAACCTATTAAACTCTGGTAGATACAGTAGCCCGGAAACATTTGAAATCAATGGCAAAGTCAGTAAAAATAAATTATGAACACATTATTAAATTCTATATATTATTAGTAAACATAATACACTTATAGGAACAAAGAGTAAATTTATTATTTTATTTTAAAGCTATCAGCGAAAACGGACATTTGGTCATTTGGAATTTCAGTTTATGAAACCATTATGTTGGCTAAAACGAAATATGTCAAAAAAGAGGTAAAAAATATGTTTGCATTTACCGCACGGCTTCCGTTTTCAGGGCTTTCGAAATTTCTATTCCCAAATAAATGTAACTAATAAATTTAATACACTTAAACTTGATAATATCATTTTATAATTTTTAGACAGATATTCCTACAATTTTGAATTCAATTGCAAGCCTTCATCGTGGTTTTTTAACAGATCAAAATGGCAATAAATTGGAAGAAATTAATTTTAGCAACAATAATTGGATTCTGAACCAAAATTTAAACGAATTTAAATTGGCACTGAAAATAATTTTAAATATATGGAAAGATTATCCAAAAATTGCTCTTTTAATTATGGTAATTTGAAACAGATTAAAAAATAGCCATTTAAACCAATTAAAAATAAAAGAGAAAATTGCGCTTTCCTCGAAGTTTGTTGACATTTTAAAATTTGATTTGTGGCTCCATAAGAAAACGTACCATACACATACAAAGGATCAAATTTCAGAGTGCGCTTCAAGTCAATCCTTTAGAGAGAATTACTGCGATCGGAATTATAGAGTTTATGAATGATCGCTGCACGCCT
>JAKKIK010000550.1:0-28370 GCA_024500135.1 Heterodera carotae | reverse complement strand
TGTCGTTTTTAGGTGGAGACGGGATTTTGTCGTTTTTGGCTGAGACGGGATTTTGTCGTGACGGGATTTTGTCGGACGGGATTTTGTCGGGACGGGATTTTGTCCGCGCGTCGGGCAAACTACGAAAACTCATTTTTATGTCCCGTGGCGATGATCATTTGAAAATATCTTGGAACAAATGTTGCGTTTATACCACCAAAATTTTGGGAACTCGGATGGATACGCATTAGAAGGCTACGATATATCCAGACATGGATTTTTAAAATGATTGGGCTGGATAGCATGGTTGGGCATTGATGTCGTTGTTGGATATGGATCACTGTCCTCTCCCTCCCGTCCCTCCCCTCATCTCCCCTCCCAGTGCCGTTCTCTCCCCCCATCTCCCCCTTCCCAGTGCCATCCCCGCCCCCCATCTCTCCCTCCCAGTGCCAACCCCTCCCCCCATCTCGCCCTCCCCCCATCTCCCCCTCCCAGTGCCGTCCTCTCCCCCCATCTCACCCTCCATTCCCCCTCCCCCTCCCAGTGCCAACCCCTTCTCCCATCTCGCCCTCCCCTCCTCTCGGCCTCCCAGTGCCCGTCCTCTCCCTCCTCCCCCCCCCCCGGTTGGGGGAAAACTCGTGCATTGTGTGTGATGTGCTCAATCCGCAAAATGCAAACACTCAAACACTGGTCGCGTCCTTCCTTTGTCCCCTGGGGAAGGGGTAAGTGTTGCATGTTTTCTATCCATCTTCCTTCTTCTTTTGTGTGTTTCGTCCCCCCCCCTCCCACTCTCTGTCAGTCTCTCTATCTCAGTATCTCTCTCCCCGTACTGTGTTTCTCTCATCCCTCTATCTGTCTGTCTCTCTCTTCCTCTCTATTTCGGTCTGTGATCTCTCTTTCTCTATGTCCCTTTTCGTGAGTTTTCCTCTCTTCCAATCACTGCATTTTACATCATGCAATTGCTTTTATGGGCTTGTGACAATAACAACAAAATCGCAACGAATCGAAGGGCATTCGAATGCTTTTAAATTTGACGCTTATTATTTATTGTATTATACCATCGATGTCCTTTCATTTTGTTTAGTGCTGGCTTCTCAAATCGACCATTAATTTATGTATAATAAATTCATAATCACTTATCAACACTAAATGGGCAATATAATTGCCCATCCCCGCCTTACCCCTCCCGCCCCCCCCCCTAATCAAATGCCCCCTCCTCCCCTTCCACTCTCTTATCAGCTTATCACTCATTCACAGAATTTCGCATTGTCTGTGCATGGTTTTGTCGGCTTGACTTGCACTTGTACGAGTGGCGACCCGCTGATGCATTTACATTTTGGACAAATGTATTAATTCACCTTTGGGATTTCTTTTTATTTTTTGCCATCAATGCCCACCCCAACTCCAAAATGAAATTGCCTTCTTTCAATCACCCATCGTTGTCTTCCATTCATTCATTGCTTTTGTCTCCAGGGAATTAAAAATTGTTTTGGTATTCGTCGGATTGCCTTAAGCTATATGCCAAAAAGGAGAAAAACGAAAGCAAATATATAAAGTACAAACAACGAAACAAACGGACAAAAACAAAAAGGGAACAACGGACAAACAAACAAACAAATAGACAAAATAAAACGGCAAAGAGTGTGTCTTTCATCAGTAAACGCATTTCGCCTTTCGGCATTATTTAGCTGCCCGAGGGAATCCGCCAGGCCCACCCAAACTCATGGCACATTTCCGTCCAAACATTGGAAATCGATTTAATTAGTAAAGTCATTTCTGGATTTGATTTTCTGTGCTGAAAGGCGGGCACACTTTCGCGGATAGTACTGACAATAAGCTTGTTTTTGTTGGACCTACGGCTTTTAAACATACAAATGGTCGTCCATCGGATGGATTGTCCCCTCCCCTCCCCCTTTCCCTCAAAAATATTCAGCTGAGTGATTAAATTCGCCTGTTTGAAAGTTTTTAAATTTATAATTCCCATTAGCTTTATGTATATGTTTATATGATATAATATCCGCATATCGTTTTGCTTCTCATTTATCATTTCCTTTTTTCTTTCGTAAAAATCGCCAAGTTCGGAAAACGACTCAAAAGGAAGCTAATTTGGCTGTTGGTTGGACATGAAGCCAATTTGTGTGTCACTCCCTTCTCATCACAGAACAATTGCCCCCCTTCTCTTTTGCTTGCCCAATGCTTTTTGTTTTCTCTTCCTCTATCACTTGCCTGTTCCATTTCAACACTTTTTATAATTAATCGTTCAAAGATATAGCCCAAAAAAGGCGGAATTCAGAGATGTGATGAATTTTAAATTGAAACGTGCCTATGGCAATGTAATATGATTTATAATATCGGAGATACGATTTAAATATGATTTAATTGAAAAAAAACGGGATTTCATCACGGAAACATTTTTAAGTTGTATAGAGAAGTATGTAATTAGTAATTACATGGTAAATTAGAAAAAAAAATTTGAATAATTTTACCAAAAAAGATGATATGTACAAACTACACAAGTGCCCAAAAAGACGTAATAGGGAGTTGAACCCATGACAAATATGTGGTGAAAAGCGTACGGACCACTATAATTTGAAACTTTATTGTCGTTGGAGCTCAAAATCGAAGTGCGTTATATGTACATATATCATCACTTAATTGCTCTGAGGAGAATCATTTGACCACATTATAAAATACGTACCAAGATTGCTTGCCAATTTTATTTCATCAATAAAATATTTATACACATGTTTTTTGTTTTGTTTTTCAATTGTAATATGTCCCTGTTTTCAGCAGCAAAATGCCTTTGCAATGATTCGGCGTCAAATGTTTTGTCCAATTGGGAAATGCTTTTCTCCTTCCTTTTCCTCCTTCTCAATCCCTTCTCGCCTCTTTTGTCCTCCTTCTTCCAACGGCTTCTTCATCATCCGCTTCTTCTCCTCCAAGTCCTTTTCCTTTTGCCAAAACGAGCATCATTAGCCAACTCTGAAAGACTCGGCCTTCCCAAGCAGTTCAAGCATTACCACCACAACTATCACCATCATCATCATCATAATCACCATCATAATCACCTTGAACAGCATCTTTCGGCTCTTCCCGTCCCCCAATTTGGATGTTTCCGATTTGGGCAGCCCCTCTGTTGCTTGGCAAGGAATATAAGCTGCAAATCGATGGAAGAGTACGACAGACCGATCCTCAGGTTTCACACTCGGACAAAACGAAGTTTTCATTCATCCAACTGATAACAGTTATGTGCCCAGCATTGAACCGATGCGCGAGGTGCGTTTCGGCAATTATTGCATCGGAAGGGTCATTCTGCCGAATTTGGTGTCTCTCAATGAACGAGGGGAGCAAATTCTGCAACATTTGGGGCAGCAGGGGCACTTTCGGTTATATAATGGCAAGAGACGAAGGAATATGGCGGCAAATTTTAATGATTTGGAAGAGACGATAATCCAATTTGGACTCGGAGAACAGCTCCGGGAGAGAATGGAGGACGAACAGTGGAAGATGGACGAGCTGCACGCGCCCATTGTACGGTCAGTGCCGCAGTCTTTTGAGCCGAGAATGGCATTTGTTTGTGCAGATACTCCTTGCTGAGTCGCTATTTGCCATTGAAAATTGTCAGACGACGCATCAAAGTTCCGAAAAAAGTGTCGCAGAGCGTACAAAAGGACCATTGGACAGTGTCCGAACCGTCGTTGCAAATGCACATTCTGACGGAGTCCACCACGGAGTGCTTTTGCGACGAATTTTGCTCGCATTTTGGCGATTGTTGCGCAAATTATGTGCAAGCATGTCCACGTGAATGAGCGAGCCTTAAGTGTTGATTCACCCATTAATTATTTGTTAAATATGTCAGCGATCAATTGCGAGGTGAGTGAATGGTCCGAGTGGTCGAAATGTTTTTCTGACGATGCACAATGTGGGGTTGGCACCAGGCAGAGGAGGAGGACGGTGGTGCGCGAGAGTGCCAACGCGGGACGAAAGTGTCCCGAATTAGCGGAGACAATCGCATGCTTCAAACAGTGCTTTTCGGTTCGCCACATGAACACAGGCAAGTTGAGTACCATTTCGTTGGTTGGCACAAAATAAAATGAATTGAATTGATGCCCAATTATTTCCGACCTCACAACTGTCGCATTGCTGCTTGACTATCAGTACAACAGCTCCAGAAGGCTGCTTCCGCACCTTTTTTTCATGAAAGAAAGCAAAAATTTGGTAATGGGCAAAAACGGACAGCAGAACAACACAAAAACAAAGGCATACGTCCAGTGAGTTAAGGGCCGAAACATTTGAATTGCTCTTTTTGAGACCTTTCCCCCTCCTCTCCCCTTCCCTTCTTCTCTCATCTCCTTCCTCTCCCTCACCCCCTTCCCTCCCCCTCCCTTTTTCCCTCACCCCCTTACTCACTCTCCCCCTTCCCTCCCACCTTCCTCCCCTCCTTGCTTCTCGCTCGCATCCCAACAATTGACGCCCTCCTCGTATCCTTGTCTCAAGCAATGGAACCACACATTATAATTGTGTAAACATTGAGGTATTGTGTACATTATCGAATTATATGGCTTCATCATGAATGCACTGATCAGAAACAGTGGCGGACTAAATTAAGTCCCGGCAATGTGATTTTTTAATATTATTGTATAAAACAAATATAATTTTGTTAAAGGTCATTTGCGCTGAATGCCAAGTGAGTGATTTCGTTGGCAAATCAATGGATAACCTTTAATTTAGCCGGAGGCACAATATCATCGATCGGTTTCAAGGTGCGCTTCAGGTTTGGTCCAAATGTGTCCGCTTATACATTTTCTTTCGTTCAGATCTCGAGGATGGCCAGCGCGGCTTTTGGAAATTGATTGGGCCGAAGTATTGCTACGGCATTTGGCTTCGTCTGTACTCTTCTGGCAACACTCCGCCGTCTTTGGATTGCAAATGCAGCAAACACTTTTCCCAGCTGAGTCCCTTTCTGATGGTCTGACCACTTATGCTGGACAGTGAGTGATCTGCAGAAGGTCATCCACCTCTCATTCCTTCTGTTTTTTGGCTTTTTTGTTCCTACTGATCGATCCCCTTGTCGTTTGATTAATTCGCGTCTTTCTTTTTTTTTTGCTTGCCCAACAAAGTCAAATTTGAGTTTTTTGTGATTTAATTACATAATTCATCTAATGGCATGGTTTTTTGTATTGTACAATGTACATTCACATTTATTTTCTCTTCAAATGTCCCGCCGTCCTTTACGTCTCATTTGCCGCGTTTAGCTGTAAATTTTTGTTATTTCACTATTATTACCCTTTTGCTGTTTATTTGGAATAGTCGAACAAAAAACAGCATCAAAAATTGTCCGTAGTCATATCAATCAGCAGAATCAGTATCTTATAGCAGCTGATCATTATCCCGAAGTGTTTATACGTAAAAATGCATGATCAAAGGTAAGCAAGCAATGACAACAGAAGCAGAACGATGTTTAACTATCATTTATCCACAACAAGTTGCACCGTGCCAGCAAAACCGAACCTGAGCAAAGTTATTGATCCGAACTAATTACACTTATTTTCTTCTGGGAATACAGACTTAAGCAAACTGTTTGGGGGCTTACGACCAACCGAATGAGAGTGATCAAAGAATGAACCTCATAAAGACAAAATGGAGAGGGAAAAGAGTCGGTTGTTCTTAGCGGGAAGTGACACATTTGATCAAGCAATTGGGCGGAGGGATTAATCACATTTCGGACCTCAAAAAGAGCTGAGGCTACCTTCTAACAAATACTAATTGATTGGATAAGGCGCGAAAAGATGGCCAAATAGGTTTTTTTGGTACGACAAAATGTGCCGACACTTGCGGCCCGGACAATTGTGGTTGCGGTCCCAGTTTCCGGGTTTTGTTCCTCACATCTAGAAATAAAAATTGGCTCTAATTCACTTAATGAGTCCATCAGAGAATAAAGATTCTTTAAATAACTCTCCAAAAAGTAGTTTGGGCGCCGACGTTTAGGCGCCGGGACGTTTGGGCGCCGGGACGTTTGGGCGCCAAAGATAAATATTTTCAAGGACAACGTAATAACAGAATTTACACGCAAAAAGGAGCATGCGAAAGACGGAGCAAGTAGTGGGGCGCCCGAGCGAGCGAAGGGTTGCGAGCGCCTTATGTCGGGCCTATAACAATTCGCATTTCCTTAATCGCAATGAAAAAAAATTGGCGTCCAAACGGCGGCGCCTAAATGTCGGCGCTCAAACGTCGTCGCTCAACGTCGGCGCTCAAACGGCGTCGCCCAAATGTCGGCGCTTAAACGTCGTCGCTCAAACGGCGTCGCCCAAATGTCGGCGCTCAAACGTCGGCGCCCAAACGGCGGCGCCCAAATGTCGGCGCCCAAACTACCCCGACTCGAAATGGCATGTAGAAATGGCAAACAAGAACTGGAGAACAATTGGTCTTTTTCTAATATGAGCGGCTAAAAATTTACTGCCTATGAATCGGACTTGCATTTCACGCATAACAACTTGAAAAGTCGGACCGCAAATATCTGATTTTAGCCGGGGCCGCAAATGTCATAATCGGCTCACTTGCCCGGAAGTCTTAGGTGCAGGTTTGGGTTTTATTCCCATCCAGGGTACATATTGACCATCATTTACATATTTTCCGATGCGATTATAATCGATATGCACGTGTGAATGTAATGGGTTGAGTAGCGCCCAAAAATAACTTATTGTTAGACAGGCCAACATCGAAGTGGATGGACAACGAAAAAGAACAAATAGATTGTGAGCAGCCAACCAGGATAGTGCTCGGCGGTCGTCTGAGTTGAAAGATGGGAGGGGGCGAGGGAGTCCGCAAATGCACATTTTTCCTGGATTTTACATGGTTTAATTCTTTTTGGTATTTGTGTACTAAAAAGCCGAGACTTTATTTAATATTTATTGCTTCTTATTTAGATTTATACATTTTTGGGGCATCGCGTAATGTTTCCTTCAAATGTTATTTTTCCAAACATTGCCATTTTGCTGATCCATGCTTCAATATTTGTCATCACTCATAGTCATGGACATGCCCATGAGGAGCCACCACACTTAAAATATACGCGAGAAGTCAACGAGATAGCGGCGGTACAATCTCTTTAAAAATATTCTCCATTTAATTTGGTGAATTTAGACAGAAACGGAGGAAGGCATCGTTTACATTCAACAAAAACATGGCCATTCCCATGACGACAATGAGCATGTCCAACACGGCGGCTGTGGTGGTCACCACCACGCTCAAAATGATGACGAGGGGCACCGGGCAACGAACGCCAAGCGAATGGCTGCGATTGCTCCCTCTGCTTATAACGACCAGCCGTACCACAAAGACAGGTGATTTTCAATTCAAGATATTTAAATGCCATTTATGAACTAAATATTACCGGCTCTATTTTGTTTATGTGATTAGTTACTGTTCAGTTATTTGTCCTTTCTGAATGACCCCAAAGTGCGCCTTTGGACATACGCCGTTGGTGCCACCCTTTTGATCAGTGCCTTTCCCTGCTTTTTGCTCGCTTTCATCCCTATTAAAGTCTGTCTCCGTCTGCAATTGTTCTCATTGTTCGTGCCCACTTTAGCCAAACACCGGCGATGATCCGTTGCTGCGCACTTTGCTCGCCTTCGGTGCTGGCGGACTCCTTGGCGATGCGTTCCTCCATTTGATTCCCCACGCCACCCCTTCTGCTGCTAGTGGCCACTCGCATTCGCACTCTCACACGGGCGGAGAGGGGACCGGCCATGCGCATGTGCCGCACGACCTTTCCGTAGGCACTTGGGTCCTTGTTGGTCGGTTTTGCACTTGGCAAATATTCATTTATTATCGTGGAATTAAACTCATTTTCCTAAGGTTTCATGACCTTTTTTATTGTGGAGAAATTTGTTCGGATTATTCGGGGAAATGACACGTCCGTTGGGCATGGCCATTCGCATCTGCACATTGATGCCAAAAAGAAGAAATTGTCGGACGATGAAGAGGAAAAATCGACACAGAAACCCCAGAAAAGAAAAGGGAATGGAGCGGTGGACGAAGCGGACGTGGTAAATGGAAGGAATGGATGACAAAGGGTGAAGCCAGACAAATTCAGAATCATAAACTGTCGGGGCGAATCCGAGTGGCCGCCTTTCTAAACCTGGTAGCCGACATCATGCACAACTTTACTGATGGACTCGCTATCGGTGCCTCGTTTATTGCCGGGCCAACGATTGGCGTAGGTAAGCAAATACGGACCAAGGGAAGGGAGGGCTGAGTCCATTGATTTTGGACAATGCCAAGTGAGGGGAGACAAAAAAAGGAAGAACAACTTGCAGTTACGACGGTGACTGTGCTGGTGCACGAAGTGCCTCACGAAATCGGCGACTTTGCCATTTTGGTCCAGGCTGGCATTTCGAAACGGAAAGTGAGTCATCGATCTTTCTTCCGACTTTCCCTTTCCCTGCATTAACAGGCCATGCTCATTCAACTCGGCACCGCTTTGGGTGCTCTTTTTGGCTGCGTGCTTTCGCTTTGGCACGTCGACGCGGCAGCACTCGCGGAAGCGGCAGAACAAAGCTGGGCTATTCCATTCACTGCAGGCGGTTTCATATACATCGGAACTGTACTGACTTTAATCCCATTAAATCTTAATGTACTCTCAATTTGTAAGGTGTCAATGATCCCCGACTTGCTTGAACAATCGACGGCTTGCCAAAGTGTGAAGGAAGTTTGTGCGCTGCTTCTGGGTTTGGCCATGATGTACGCTATTGCCTTTTATGAATGATTCATTATTTATAGTTTGGGTGTTTTTGGTTCTCATCGGATTTTATGCGTCCCGTACTAGTTCATTTGCCCCACCACAAAAAATCAATAGTTATAATCAAAGCAGGGTTTATACGACGCTATGCTAAATTTGGTTTGTAAGTGTCTGTAAAAATTTGGGGATCCTTGCAAGTTCTTAAACCTACCTCTCCAAGTCGCTTCTATCCCTTGGATATGAACATGCGGACCTATTGGGTCAATAAGACACATTACAAATTGTTACATTAATGTACACCGCTTAATCCAGCCGCTAATGGGACTGCTAAACTAATACAGGACGCATAAACAAAGAACCTTTTTTTGTTGTAATCACAAGAAACGCTTACTTAAACAGTCGCAGTCAAAAATAATTAAGTACTAGTATTGCAATTAGTCAGGCATCTATGAAATTCATGTTGATTGCATAATTATTTTCTGCTTCGGTTCGAAAACATTTCCTAACACTTTTTGACTGGTTGTTCTAGTTGTTGCCAACCTCGTCATTTTCAAGCAACTTATTTATTTGTTTTTAATGGGATCATGTTAACATTTATTGTACCAATGCATAATAGGGAATAAAAGACGAATTCTATATTTGGCATAATTGAAAGCGTATACGAGATCCGCATTGCGAAAATGTAACAAACTGTGATTTTTAAAAAAGCAAAATACAAAATTCAAAAAAAGAAACGGGAAATTCGCGTCTTCGGTAGCTGTTTGCGTTAACTAGAGTTGGATTAGCATCAAACCTAGGGATGCGATCGTCAAAACTCAAAAACCCGGCAGATGCCCGGGTTTCAGGGCAAAATCGCATCCCCGATCAAATCAGGTTATCTGGCCATTCTGGCACATAATAACGTCGGACAGAGCCCTCGAGGAGACGGTCTAAAAACATCGGAAGTCCGTTGAGAACACACTTAAAAAAGTATTGGGAGATAAAGCAACGATTTATTTCATTTGCCTCTTCAAGTCCACTGATAATTGGGATGCCATTTTTTGTCCGACTGTGCTCTTTCGGGTCGCTTCCCATTTTCGGTGGAGCTGCTCTAATGCTTTCCCCTTTCTGCGATAAAAAGAAACGCGACATTAAGGGGAAATCGTGAGGTATCCCATCCAACACTTTACCTCGTCATCGCTCCCACCCTCGTCCTTCCCCACAGCACCCAATTCGGATAAAGCGACACGTAAACGAATAGAAGGCGGACGATGCATTGGGTGGCAAATGCTGAAGTACAATTTCCAACCACAAATCACCAACACAGTACCCAAAGTGTGCTTCGGATTGATTTCCTAAGATGGGAGATGAAAGCAGATTGATTCAAATTGAGCAACCTTTAGTTTGTCTCTGACTCTCTTCCCCGCAGCACCGCAATCCATAACTTTTCTTTTTTGAATGTCCGTTTCCTCTTCGCCTTTCTTTGGTTTCTCTTCGGTCGATTCGATGTCCGTCAGTGCAGTAGAGACACTGTCCGCATCTTCACTCGCTTGTTGCTGTTCGTCAGGAAGAGTCAGCTCGAGCAGCGAACGAAACCAAGCCAAATTCTTCGGCACAATTAGGAATCCAAATGAGAAAGTTTTGTTGCTTAACACAATTGAGAAAATAAAAAGCTGTGTCGATAAGCCTGAAGCCTCATATACTTTCTCAGGCAGTACACATGGCGGGCAAACTGCTGAAGAAGTTTGTCTTTGCTTTCCTTATCCACAAGGACAATGACCGAACGACATCCGGGTTTCAACAATCGTATCAGACCGAACTGAGTTTCGGCTCGCAATTCTCGAATCATCGGACTCATTACACGCCAAATTCTCGCCTGTAATCGCTGCAGCCTTTCCTCTTCAGTCAGCGGAGCTTTTTGGTCCTCAGCAAGTACCTACATATTTGTGGTCATGTCCGATTGTCCATCCCCTTTTCTACCTTTTGATCTTCTGACTTCAGGTCCCCGGCTCCCGTAGTTCTATTAGATTCTTCAGCTCGATTTTGTGGTCGTCTCTTCGACTGATCCGATACATTCATTTGATTGAGCAAATAGCCCACAAGAAAAATGAAAAACAGTGTTCCAAACACACTTCCGAGAGGTAACAACTGTAAAAACAATGCAATAACTGTGATGATAAGGGCATAGTTAAGGTGGGGCAGTCCCTTTCATCACCTTGACCTCTCACCCGAAACGGTACTTGTCTAGTTTACGATACCAAAAAATTGTTTTTCAATTTAAAAACGTTAAAATATCAATCAATACTATAATCCGAAAAATCCCGGCTCTTTTCCCAGCCAAAAATGCGAGGATTTAATTAGAGATCGGACTGGATCTGGATCCAGTCTGGATTTTTCCTGGATCCAGATCCAGGTTTTTTGTAAAAAAATATGTGGATCTGGATCCAGGTCAATTCTGGATTTTTAATCTAGGAAATCCAGATCCAGGTCAATTCCGAAATCCAGGTCCTTGATCCAGGTTATTTAAGCCTGGATTTATATTAATGTACTGATTTTTGAGATCCAAAGAGAAAGTTACCTTTTTTCATAGGAATATTTGAAAAATTTTCCTTTGAAGCTAGTTTTACAAGTTAACACGTATCATTAAAACTTCAAAATTTTCTCCGATTAAAAAAATGTACTTCTTTTGATCCCAAAAATTTATTTTTCATCAGTGATTTACTTATTTTGGAAAATTTTCGATGGGATCTTTGATTTATAAACATCCACTTGCTTTGCTATGTTTTATTGGGAAGATAATTAATAATTGTATCATTTTTAAATTTATAATTTTTTTTTTTTTGGAAAAATCCAGATCCAGGTCAAAAAATGACACCCTGGATCTGGATCCAGGTCAATTCTGGATTTTTAATCCAGATCCAGGTTTGTTCAAAATTCCGATCTCTAGATTTAATTTCACGAAATTCGGGGATTTCGGATCTCAACAATATGCAAAGCCGATTTCAGATTCGCGATCAGCATTTTTTTAAATCCTATATTGGGTGCTCTAAACCTCATTTTTTTCAAAGAAACCGCAATCATGCACCATTATTTTGCATACCACTCCCTACATACGAAATGAGTAATATCCGTCTGCTTCTTGCTTTGTGGTGGAGGCCATCTAACGAACTGGAAGTGAGACTGCTGTTGTTCACGAAAGTATTCCGCCTTCATGTTGTCAAATTGTTCATTTGTTATACCAAAAGCATCGTATGCCTTTCTCTTTTGTGGATTGGATAAAATCTGTGAATTGTAATTTAGAGATCAAGTTGGCAAATGGATAACGAACCTTATATGCTTGATTGATATCCATAAACATTTGCTCTGACTCTGGATTTTTGTTCTTGTCCGGATGCCTTTTAATATTATCATTGATTTGTATTTTTTTCGGCAAAGGTCGGGAATTGTGGTCCCGACGGAAAAAATGCTAAAAATTCGGAGGGCACTTTTTCTGGGGCTAGAAAATGTGCTGATCTTTCTGAACTTGGATTTAAAAAAACCGAACTCGTATTCGAACAAGAAATCGAAAATTATTACAAATTGACTATCATTTGCCTAAATGCACGCAACAATGCAATTACAGTGTTTAAGGGTAATACTTAGAAGTCGTTCAAAACATGTTTCTCTGGGTCTTAGTGTGCTGAACACGATACCGGCATCCATTTCGCACAATTCCGAACCCCGTACTCAAATTCGAACAAAAAGTCGTAACTTTAAAATTATCAAAAATCGATTTTATCGCCTAAACACTTAAAATGCTTGAATATCGTAAACGCGGAAATAACAACAGCTAGCGTCGATTTCATGTTTATGACGATAAACCCGATTTTTGAAAATTTTAGACTTCGACTTTTTGTTCGAATTTGAGTACGGGGTTCGGAATTGAGCAAAATGGATGCCGGAACCGTGTAGACCTTTACGACTTTTAATAGTTTACTTTTTGGAAAAAAGGAGGGGGCACTAGCTTAAGTATTACCGTTTTATTATTCTTAACATGCGAAAACCCTAATAATTATGAATGTTATTTTTCGCCCATTTTAAGATTTCGCCCTAGGGCATTAACCGCTTTCACGTCGGAACCACAATTCCCGACCTTTGGGGTTTTTTTTCTTTACCATACCATTTCATAGCTAATTTCTTGTAGGCATCTTTTATGTCTTTCTGACTGGCGGTTCGACGAATTCCCAACGTTTTGTATGGATTGAGCTCATAAGCAACCAAATTGGCAAGAATCAAAGAAATGAGCAATAGTAAACTCGGAGAGAACGGGGTTCGGTTCGAAGTGAATGAGACCACTTGCGGAAAGTTTGGCATATGGAAAATTAATATGTATGTAAATAATTTCTTTTCGTTTGAGGGAAAGGTGAATCGGAAACGGTTTGTCGATATTCTGCTTTAACTAGGAAGAAAAGAGAAGAGGGATGCGGGAAAGAAAAGAGAGGGAGAGGATAGCAAATGACATAAAGCCAATACATACAATAATATAGGTTAAATGTTAAATTCAACTAGCGGGTTGTTGCGCCTTCGGCGCAATAAACCCGCTAGGGCAACAAATCTTTAATTTGTCTCTCTTTCTTCTTTGCTTATTTCCATCCTTCTTTCTTTCCCTTCTATCTATCTATCTCTCTCTCTCTCTCTCTTCTTTTCATCCTTTCCGTCTTTCTTTCTCTCTTTCTCCTTTGCTTATTTCAATCTTTCTTTCTTTCTCTTCTATCTCCCATTCTCTGAAGCTGAGGCTTGAGCCCGTCCGCTGACTTGCTCCGCGAGTCGGCTTCGCCGACGTGCACCCCTAGTCGGCTACGCAGACTCACCCCCCGTCGGCTTCGCCGACTCAGACAGGGCGAGAACATGCTCCGCGAGTCGGCTTCGCCGACTCGCCCCCCTCCCTCTCTCTTTCTACTTTGCTTATTTTCATCCTTCTTTCTTTGTCCCTCTTTTCCTCTCTCTCTCTTTCTCCTTTGCTTATTTTCACCTTTCTTTCTCTGACACTCACTTTTGCTTATTTCATACTTTTTTTCTTCATCTGAACCCGCAGGAAACAAAGAATCTAGCGAATTAATAAAGGAAATTACTGATGGGGAGAAAATTGGATTGAGAGGAAATAAAAAAGCTACACACTATTTCTTTTTTCTATGTCTTCTTACTTTCTTTCTATAAACCTTTCAACTCTCTCTCTAACACTTTCCCCTGTCTATGCCTCTACAGCCAAACGCGCAGACACACCCACCCCACGCTCAGCAGAAATTTACTCTCTCCCATTGCTCCCTGTCTTCTTTTCTTTTCCCTTTATTCTCTCTCTTCCCTTTCGCTGTGTCTGTTTCCACACCCAGCGCAGACATGCACGCGTCTCCGCAGGAATCGTACCCTCCCTCCGCACGCGTCTAGCAGGAAAAAATCTTCCCTTCTATCTCTTTTTCTCTATCACTCATACTATCTCTTCGCTTCCTTCTTTACTACTCTCTTCTTTTACACGCTCTTTCTTTGAATCCTTCTTTCACCTACACTCTTTTCACTTCCAAAACGCCACACAAATTTCAAATGGAAAACAAAGCCGGACAGACAGACATTCTCCAATTATATGTAGGATAGTCAATAACAATAGCATCAGGAATTTAAGATGGCATTTGCCATTCAAATTAAGCCACGTCCTTTCATCATATAGACATGACGAAAATTTCCATCGCCACTAATTTCATATTACATATTCAACATTCACTCATTTACCCTCATCAGTGTTTAACCCAATAAACCATCCTTTTCCCCTAATACTATCCTTTTTCCACTAACATCTTATATTTTCGGCATTTATTAAGTGATGACAATTTTGCTGCTCATTTTTGTGTCATTTATCGTGTTCACAGTCGGGGATAAAGAAGAAATACACCATGGAAGGGAAACCTTTGAGCAGAAACACATGAATATGGGCAAGCATAATGAGGAAATGGACCACAAAGCTATTTTAGGTGAGTTTAAGATCTTTTGGTGAAAGATGAACAGGACGAAGCAATTTCTAAAAAGGACATTGTTTTTGTAGAAATAATAGTTATCTTAATGAACGAATTAAGCATTTAATTAGGGTCTGAAAAGAGCGCACATGAATTTGACGAATTGCCTACGGAAGAATCTAAGAAAAGGCTGCGAGTGTTGGCAAAAAGAATGGACAGGGATAAGGTAGAAAAGATAGATAAATTTACTACAAAGTATTTTAGGATGGTTTTGTTACTATGGAGGAGCTGACCGATTGGGTGAAAAATTCTTTGATGTCGCTGGATCAGGAAGAAACTAGGGAGCGCTTTGACGAAATTGATGAAAGTTGGTTTGATAGGAGAACATGTGAGTTTTAATCTTGTATGAACATTTGTCAGACAAAGACGGAGTGATCACTTGGACAGAGTACACCAAAGAAGCATTTGGAGTTAATGATTCAGAGAGCGAGCCACAAAAACTGTTGACAGATCCGGACGATATGAAGGTTTTCATACGCTTTGAGACATAAGAAACTAAATATGGTTTAGCTTTTTGAAGAGGACAGACGGTATTTCGCAACAGCAGACCTCAACAATGACTCTGAATTGACTTTGGAGGAATTCGGAGCATTTCAGAACCCTGAACATTCCGCACACATGCACCAGACTCTGATCGAGGCACATATTGGGACTGACAGTCTTAAATCAATTCTTTAATTCAGAACACTTTGGCGGAAAAGGATACGAACAAAGATGGGAAGATCGAACTCGGAGAATTTATGGGGGACATGGCGCATGAGCAGCCCCAATCTGAATGGTACCAGACGGAGAAGACGCGATTTGGAAAAGAGTATGACAAGGACGGAGACGGGTTCTTGGATGGAGACGAGCTGAGAGCGTGGTTGGTGCCGGATCTTAACCAAACGGCCAAACAGGAGGCGGAACACCTAATCGAAAATGCTGACACAGATAAGGTCTCATTCATCGATTATGATAAGAGTGCCTATGTTCTATTCCCGGGGTTGCCCGTCTTCACCCCCTGACTTTTTTTGCGGATTAAACGTAGTACGTTTTTATAAAATAAAAGCTAATTGTAAGCGATTAAACAATTGAAAAAATTACGATTATTATTTATTTAATTGCGGAAAAAATGAAATTTTAATTTTCTTGTTTTAACTTATTTTTAAGTTGTTTAATCGCTTAGCTTTTCTTCCTCATACCAAAATAACTGCCAAAGACAAAAACCTATCGAACTGTAAGTGTCCAAATTTTTTTTACAACTAGAGAGAAGATTTATAGTTGCTAAAAACCTCCAAAAAGTTCTTAATGAAAGTACTTTGTTTATTCACGGTCGGTTAACCGAGCCGAAACCAAAAACCGGCAAATTTTGGGATCACTCTTTCGTTCACTTCACTTTTCACAATTCAAGATATGTTTAAACATTGTTTGGTAAATCGTTTGGCATACTTAAAAAAAATAAATTTTGGGGTGCATTTTTGCACTTTGTAATATCGATTTAAGGGTATACTTTTTCTGTAAAATCGCTCAAAAACATTTGGCCTTTTTGGAACTTTTAATTTTTGACCGATTTTACAGAAAAAGTATACTCTTAAAATCGATTAAAAAAAAAAAATGCAAAAATGCACCCCTAAATCATTTTTTTATTTATGCCAAAGATTTACCAAATAATGTTTTATATCTTGAATTGTGAAAAGTGAAGTGAATAGTCAAATAACTGTACATATAGTAGCTTGATGACAATAGAATTCATACATTCAGGATGGGAATCTGAGTATAGATGAAATTGTGGAGGCTTACAAAACATTTGTGGGTTCGGAAGCCACCAATTATGGTGAACACTTGATGAGTGTACGCCACGACGAACTTTAACATTCTCACACGACGGAATGGGGGAGGGACTCGAACTGAATTCGAAAGAAGGGCCAAAAGAAGCATCCATTTTGCCACCTAAATGGATGATTATTCGATTTATTGGAGGAAAGATCATTTCTGACAAAAGGTTCGAGTATTTCTTCGAGTTTCTTATTTTAAATCTAACTATAAATTGAGTTTGTAAATTTGAAATGATCTTTAAATTTCACTCTTTCCTTTGTATCCATTTTTTATCATTTTCTTAAGCTTCTTTCTGCATTTCTCTGTCAGATTAATTTATTTTTGATTACTCATATTTTTCATTGCATTCTCCTCCTTTTTAATGATTCAATTTTCGAACATAACGAACAAACTTATCCTCTCGTTGCTTTCTTTAACTTCCTAAGTTAGGGTTGCCAAAACTTCATTTGAACTTTTGTCTGTGTACAACAACGGATGAATGAAGTGCATCTTTGTTAGTTCAATGATTTGATCTTTTGTGCTTTCTTTTATGGTCTCTGGAAAAAATTTTAATTTCTGATGACCTCAGCCTACAAAACAAAGTCATTTTAGCATGTGCTTCCTTGGTAAATTTTTGAAATGAACAACGTTGTTGTGTGAGATGGCCAAAGTGGGAATGTGTCTTCTGGCCAAAGTGGGAATGTGTCTTCCTTCCTTCACATAGCCCTCTCTTCCAATTGAATGTTATGCCCAAATCCCCGGTTCCATCCTCCCTTCACTGTGCTCATTTTGTCTTTCAACCCTCAGGCCTTCCCAGTAATGGGCGAATTTTTCTTTACTTTCGTTAAAGTCAATCTGAACATATACGCTGTGAGGGATGAACGCGTGAAGAAGCGTAAAGAGAAAGAAGAAAGCTTTGCCATAAGCAAAATTGTATGCTAAAACTTACCAATTAATCTTTCACTGTTGACTTTTATAAAGTGGTTTTTGCTTCTAATTAACATGAATGAATGTCACTTTTACAATCAATTTTCTAGCGGAAATTGAAAGAAACTGCAATTTTACCTTTAACTCATCCCAGACATATGTACCAGGGATGGAACCGGATACCGGACCTTTTGGGGTCCGGATTCCGGACTTTTTTCGAAAAATTCCGGACTTTTCCGGAATTTTTTAATAGTACCCCGGGGGTACTATTAGAGGGAATATAGGATTTTCCAAAAATAGGTGGAATTTTAAGCGATTTTTGACTGAATATTGGCCAAAAACCTGCATTTTTAGTACAATTATTGATAAAAAAAATGCTTAAAAAAGTCCTTTCGATCTAATAAATACGAATATATAATTAAAAAAAACAATAGACAAAAAATTAACATTTTAAAAAAGTAAGGCAAACTTGGTAAATTTTTTAAGACATCGACTTTATTGATTGAAAAAAATTCCGGATTTTCCGGACCTTTTGGGGCCCCCGGAATTCCGGACCTTTTGGGGCACGGGATTCCGGACTTTTTTGGGGGGTCCGGAATTCCGGATTCCGGACTTTCATTTTTGGCATCCGGTTCCATCCCTGATATGTACTAGAATTTGAAAAATTGATATGTATCACCAAACTACTTAAAATGCACTAATATGTTAAAAAATGAAAATAATAGTGGATGGTAACAATTGGTCTTAGAGAGTGATTCGGAGAGTTTCCGACTTTTACATACAGTCAGCGCACAAATTTGGTGCGGCTTGAGAATTATTAAAATAACGCCATTTTTTATTCACGACTGCTAATTTAAATAAATTTGAATCTTTAACAAACACACTTGGTTTATGGGTTAGAAACAGTCTTTAATAGCAGTTTACGCTCCATAAATTTTTTTTTTATAAATTTTTAAAACCAAATTTTTAGCGAAAACAATGAATCGGAGGAGAGCAGCAGCCACTTCACCCGGCGGCGGATGGGAAGGGGCCACCAACGCCCTTAACAGTCCGAAAGAAAACAAATATTTCTTTTGCTTATTAAGTTCCACAAATTGAATTTCCATTTGCTATTAAAATGTTAGTGAAGGAGTACCGAGTTTTGTTGCCATTGTCAGTGGAAGAATATCGCCTGGCTCAACTGTATATGATTCAGGCAAATGGGAAATTACAAATCGCCTTAAAATGTTAGAAATTCTTTTAGAAAAAATCAAGATTGGAGAGTTCTGGAGCTGGCAGTGGAGTGGAAATCATCAAGAATGAGCCGTATGAGGACGGGCCCGGTGGAAGTGGGCAGTACACTTTCAAGATCTATCACATCGGCAACAGAATACCACGTAAATGAGCATAGTTTGGATATCGTTTGAATGGATTAGCACAGTTTCAGTAAAAATATTTTTCAAGCCTTCAAAATCAACAAAAATTAATTCCCAAATTCAGTTTGGATTCGCAATGTGTTACCGTCAACGGCTTTGGAAGCACATGAAGAGGCTTGGAATGCTTACCCGGTAAGTTCATCGAGCACTTTTCTGCACAATTGTAATTCAAACGCAAATTTATTTTTCAAAAAAATCTGATAATAAAGCCTAATTTCTAATTTTAGTACACTCGCACGCGCTATTCATGTCCTTTGATTTCCCACTTCAAAGTTGAGGTATTCAGCACAATTAATCAATCGCTCGCTTGCTGATGACTTTTGTCTTTCACATAATCAGGTGGACACAAAATATTTGGACGATGCCGGCACGGAACAGAATGTGTTCGATTTGACAGCTGACGAACTGAAAAACAGAACAGTCGGTGAGGCGTTTTGGCTATGAATTCCATCTGAAGTATTTGTTTTGATTGCCTTCACTTTGCTCAGATGTGCTTGATTTTGTTAGCGATCCGATACCATCGCATGACTATTTCCCGGAGGAGGACCCCAAATTGTTTAAAAGTACAAAAACAAACAGAGGGCCCCTTGAAGACAATTGGGCAGAGAAATTTGTGCACGAAGACAAACCAATAATGTGTAAGTTTTTTCCTTGTTAATAGGACCGTAGATCTTTTTAAGTAAAACCTATTTTAAGGTGCATACAAACTGTGCAAGGTTGAGTTTCGATATTGGGGCCTTCAAACCCGCGCAGAACGTTGGATCCACGAATTGGCACTCCGGGGCACAATGTTGAGAGCACACAGACAAGCCTGGTCAATTGTTAATTGCGTTATCAGCTAATCAGCCAAATTTTAAAATCGCTTAAGGGCTTGGCAGGATGAATGGGTTGGATTGAGTATTGGTGACATTCGCCAGTTGGAGAAAGAGACACAACGGTATTTGACCACGCTTATGTCACCTTCCACGACGCCATTGGCAACGAAACGATCCGACCATAAAAAAGAAGGGACTAATGAAAATTTGATTGATGAAGGGGAGCAGCGCGTTAGAGCGGACGAAGATGGCCCAAAACAGCGAGCGGAGATCGAGCAGGACGACGAGGACAGCGCAACTTCCTCCACCTCCCATTCAGCATACTTTGACTGTTCCGACAAATTGGCTTATGCCGAGCCTCAACATCGGACCACACTGATCAGATGGAGTTCGGAATTGCTAATTGGCATGGATGGCATTGAGCTGGACAAATCACCGCTCAATACGCCCAAAATGCCATCGTCGCCGCGATCTCTGCTCATTCTCATTTTCCACGGCGACCTTTTCCCGAAAGTATTCGTCTGCTCTGTTCATCAACTGATGCTTACTTGTTTCAGACCTCGGCTGACTCCAAAATCACGGATATCAACACCTTTCGTTCCACTCTCGACACTTTGGTAGCTACACATTGTCCCCAATTGCGTGATCAGATTCATATCCATGTACTTGTACTCCTTTTATTCCATTCACAGTTTACGAAGTCAATCTTTTTGTTAAGTGTGTCACTTGCGGCGCTGAACTCCTTCAGACTGTACAAATGCTCAGGGGTGTATTTCCGAGCGGGCTGGGCACTTTTCATCCCAGTTTTGTTCCGTTAATGACAGCCGATGTTGCTCTCTTCAATGAAGTCAACCCGTAATTAATTTTTGTTCGTTGACTCTTAATTTTAAGGCTATTCAAAGTGCTATTTTGAATGCCAATCGAGTGGTCAATAGTTTCATCGCCTCCCAAGCCGGCAAAATGGATAGTTCTGAAGTGGATATATTTGTTGTTGGCGACTTTATCGGTGGCATTTTGATGTATGAGTCACTGGCACGGACTGCAATGGCAATGAACGAGCAGCAGCAGAGAGATAGCGAGGGAAGTGCCGACCTTCAAAGGTCGCCATTCCCTTCAATGTCCAAATTGCCCGCACTTTCGTCTCCGTACAGACCGTGCAAAGACACTAATAATGTAAAGCAATTGCGTATCTTTTAGAATGGAATTTGCATTTAAGAAAAGGTCAAAATAATTTACTTTTTTGAATGGCCATTTCATTTCAGTTTTTTTCCTTCGCTATTATGAATAATTCCCTCATTTTCAGCATCCTTCGCGCTCTCTTCAACTGCTCCCTGCCGGCGTTGAAGTTCCGAAGTTCTTCAGTTTTGACGACCAAAAATTTGTCCAAAAAGACTCGACTGCATATGTTCATTCAGAATCGTCCTCCCCAATGCCAACTGATTTCACCAAGAACAGGTCAGCGGAACAGAGGGACGGGATTTTTGAACTAAAATGTTTTCACAGGTCAGCACCGCCCAGTGCATGTCGCCAAATGTCCAACTCTTCGGTACATTGCATTCAATTCCTTCCCCAAGTTCCATTGGTTTCCAGGAGTCATCGCTTCCGGCTGTTAGAGCAAAACGTTCTCTGACTTTTGGAGCGCTTTCATTCAGACCGTCCGCTGCTTTTTTGCTCGGATGTCCACTCTCTTTGCTGTTAATGCAACGGAAAATGAATGAAGGTTGTCAAACTTATATTACAAATAAGCAGCGGGGAATTGGTTTCGGCGCAATCTTTTGCGTCGTCGAATTCCTTCCTCTGATCGGTCATTCGCTGCCTCATTCAGCAGTTGACCAACAGCTGTCTGTGTTTTGCGACCAGCTGTTCAACGTGTTCTACCCGCTCGACCTGTGCGCTGCACGTTTGGAGCCCGTTCTGAACCCTTCGCTGAGTGCTCTCCCCGCTCTGAAAATTCCCCGGTCTTTCTCTTCGTTCATTCATTCATCAATACAAATTCTTAAGTTACTACCAGCACCACCCATTGTGTGATGAACTCAATATTCACTTTGACAATTCTGTCGGTGCTCCGATGGTGTGGGGACATAGTCGAGTCGACCACGAATTGTACTGTCCGCCCGAAATGAACTCTTTGCCGACGCTGGCATTGCCCAGCATTTTGCACGCATCCTATTGGGAGAGCAAAGACCTTTCCGCCTTTATTCTCCGCCAATTCCTACGCTCTAATGAGCTGTCCTCTTCTGCAGTGTTCTGCCTGAACGCTCTCAGCGAGCAGCCCCCGTTCGAGTTCCAAGTGCCCTTAACAGTGTGGAACCGTCGAAGAACGCGTTTTAAAGTATAGGTTTTTAGAGAGGGGAGTGGGGGTAGATCGGTGCACCTGAAAATGGCCCTGCGCGAAAACTACCCCGGCCGTACCCTGGATACGTCCTTGCCTTCCAATTCCTGCACCTGCGGTTCATCTGTTCTTATCTGGTTTTATTTTGTCCTCCAGGTTGCTAATCTCGCTGCCAATCACCAGGCAAATGACCTCATCGTCGTGGAAGGACTTGACCAGATTATTAGTGCTCGCTTTTGCTACGGTCCGGTGGATTTGGTGGTTTTGTCTCATGAAAATGTTTTGGTGTATGTGCTGCCCAGCGGCGGCGAGTGGTTTCTGAAGGGAGTGGAAACGACCGATAAAAATGGGAGGCTAACCATTGACTTGGGGCGGACTTTGCCAGTCGGAATTCACAATGTGCGCCTAATTGTTCAAGGCGACCGTAAGTTGGCCAATTTATGGGTCTGATTGACACAATCCTTTGTTTTTAGACACTTATCTCAGTGTGAATATCGCTGTCGTCCCTTCCGGCACTCCTGTGGTTGTGTTCAGCATTGACGGGTTGGAACTTTTCTCCTTTTGATCCACCTTAGTTAGGGACATAGCCGAAGAGTGTCAATCCTCTCCCCCTTCCTCTCCCCCTTTCAGTGTCAATCTCTCCCCCTTTTTATGTGTTTAAGGTCTTTGACTGCCTCGGTGTCTGTCACTGGACGTGACCCGCGTTTGAGACCAGGCGCAATTGATGTCGTCCGATTTTGGCAGCAACAAGTATTCCCAAATCTTCATTTTAATGTTCGTCGTCCAATTCCCTTCAGGGTTATCTGATCATTTATTTGACCGCTCGGCCCGACATGCAGCAACGACTGATCAGTGCATGGCTCGCCACTCACAACTTTCCCCAGGGGCTGCTCTTTTTCACTCCTTCTCTTTCTACTGAGCCCCTTCGCCAGAAGACGCAGCACATCAAGCATTTGTTGGACATGGGCATTTGCATTCAGGCAGCCTATGGCAGTGCCAAAGATATCCCCGTTGGTACAACCTGTAAAAAGACCTATTCTTTTTGGACTAATTCATATTTTGGTTCTGATTCGTTTTCACCCCTATTTTACTGGAAGCTCAGACGGTTAGAGGGTCGTTTATATAACATTTATAGTAAAAAGCTTTAGATAAAGAACAAATTGACCCAAAATGAATTGGTGTTGTCCATGCAACGGTCGTTTCTCAGTATTTGATACTTCCTTACTCCAAGGTCTACTCAAATGCCGGTTTGGAGCCAGAACGCATCTTCAAAGTTGGCGGCCATCGTCGACGCGGCTGCGTGTCCCTTGACGACGGTTATTGCGCTCATTTGCACGACCTTCACTCCGGTAAAATCGGCCTGTCTCAAAATCAGAAGTTCGGCAGCGGTGAAAAGCCACTCGGTTCGCCTTCAGCGCGGGACCAACGGCACAACAATGATTCTGAACAGCAAACACACTTCACCGGGAGGCATCAGTCGCCAATTCAACGGACGCTTTCGTTTGGGCCCCGAATGGGCCGCTACTCAACCAAAAAGATCAGTCAAGTGTCGACCATTTCCTCAACACATTATTAACTCTTTTATAATTGATTTCGGTTTCGTTTGTTGTACATTACCATTACATGCCATTTAACCACAACGGACAGTACAACGCAAATCTTTTTGTTTCCCAAGACCTCTCTCTCTCTCTCGTTTCCTAGTCATATTTTTACTGGACTTTTCCCTTTCCCCCTCTCCATTTCTTTCCCTCTCTGAGCTTTGGTTTGAAGGGGACACAATGTCTCATCATCACTTTCTTTACTTACCAATTTGTTCAATGCTTACATGGTCTTCTTTCTTTTACACCGAACAAATTACCTTTTTATGACAATTTTCTCTTTTTTTGGCGATTTTTTTCCCATACGCAATATGTATGTACATGTGTTTGTGTTTACACCCCAACCCCGGTTTGTTTAGTGTTATCCGTTCGTTCTCCTCCGTCTCCATTCTCTCCCATCAAACCATTTTGTCCCTTCCTCTAAACAAAATCAAAATTGTATACTTTCATCATTTTTAACACATAAAAGTAATTTTTTTTTTTATTGGTTGCATATGTACAACACCAAAATAAATTAAACTCCAAGTTTTGTTAATACATTTTTTCATTTATCCATTCCTTTTTTTCTCTTACCCTATTCATTTTATGTATTCTTCCAAAATTCTCGTCGCCATTGGGAAAATCAAATCAATTAATTGTGTTTCATTGGAATTGGTGAAGGACGAGAGTAGTGAAGGGTTGGGGGAATTAACGCGACTATTGGGAGGTGCAGGGGACGGTGCTGAGATGGATGGGTGGAAGAAGGAAGACGAACGAGGTGTGGCGTGTTGTGTCGTCGGTGGCGGACGGGTCTTTGGGTCTGGACGTGCCCTTTCCCTCTTTTATCATCCCCATGCCTCGTCCTTACCTTTTTATTTTTGGCCATAACTTCCGCCATTATTCATACGTAACGTCACAGTCACTGTTATGTGGGATCTTTTTGATCATCATTATTGGCTTAAAGGATGGATACATTGTGAAGCAGTGACCGCCCCAACTGATCGACCGACCATTTGCCCCCCCCCCCCGCAAAATCCCATTTCTCTGTAAATCAAATCCAATCGCTTCTATGATGACTGTCTGTTTGAGTTCGTTTTTCATTTGTCACGACGTCGAAAAGAATGAGAGCGCGAGAATGGGATGGAATGAGAAGAGTAAAAGGGGGACGAGGAGAGAGACGAAGGGGCGGGGAGGAGGAGAGAGGAAAGGGGTCTGGCAGAGGAAAGGGTGGGGAGGGGGAGAGGAAAGGGGTGGGCAGAGGAGAGGAAAGGGTGGAGAGAGGAGACGAAAGGGGCGGGGAGGGGGAAAGGGGCGGGGAGGGGGAGAGGAGAGAGACTAAAAAGGGGCGACTTGTGCTTGGAGGCATTGGCGAGTGTCACTGTCGCCTCTGACGCAGTGTCATCATTCTCCCGATAATGCCCTCCCACTCTAATCCCCAACACCATCCATCCCACTAATTGGTGTATCTCCCCGACTCATGTGTCCCCCCCCGCCCCCCCCCCGTATTTTTGGCCTTTTCCCCCAATCCCCAAAAAATTCAGCTCGCCGAACTCCCGACATTCGCAACCACTGAGTTCGGGCAACCACTCTAAAACAGCAATAAACTAAAAGCACTAATTTGTTTGATCAGATGATTCGGCTTTTCGTTCGCCTCGAGTGTGCTTTAGCTTTCTCCCCGCTGGGATATTAAATTAATAACATTTACTCGAAGCTCCTCCACTTCAATTTGTCAGTATATTACCACCGAAGCTGTCGAAATTCTCCATTTCCGTTCTCTCCCCCCCCCCTCCCATTCACTTCCATTTGACCAAAATGCCATTACTTTTTTTGCATCTCTCCCTCCCAGCAATTTCCATTCCTTCCATCTCTCCCCTTATGTTCCCTCCTCTGCCATTCCTTCTATTATTTATTTATACGACTGACAAATTTTGACTTTATCTAATTGAGGATTATCAAGTTTATTTCTTTAAAATGAATCCGTCAATTTTTTTTTGTTGCATTTGGCTTCATTTCTTTCTTTTCTTCGCTGTTTTGGCCTCCATTACTTCTGCCCACACTTGTGGAAGTAACAGAATCCCATACGGTATGGGGGGTTTATTATGGGTTCAAATGTGTTTGAAATTGGCATTTCGTTTAGGCATCGAAATTTACCACAATGGAATGCCATCTTTGCTTTGTTCTCGTCCGAATTGCTTTGAAAAAATGTACGCAGTGAGTCTTTTTTTTGAGGCATTTGGGCGGTTAATTATTTTTCTTTTGATAAAATGCTTTGAATCTGAAGGATTGCGATGATCGCGCAACTCGGAAGTCATGCGAATCGAATACGACTTGGGTCGGAGGCTTTGACAAGGGATACGGCAATTTCCAACCGTAAATTTACTTATTTCAAATCCAATCAGCTTTAGTCCCTTTTCTGCTTTGTGGTTAAATTCGAACTCAACAATTAGAGCCGATTAAGCGGATGGGGGGGGGGGATTCTATTGTAATGTCAATTTTGTTTTTTACTTTTGGCATTTAATCCTTCCTTTTTTGGCTTTGCCTCCGTTCATTGTTTATTATATAATCCGCCCAACACCTTCACAGTTTGTATCTCCAATGCTGCGAGTTTGAGATGCTTCCCGCACTTTCCAAGGAATTGTATTCAAATGTGATCATTCGGCCCGGGGAATATTTCGAAGGGGAGGAAATAATGGACAAATTCGGGGAAGAAGTGATCGCCTTTGATCTGATCACAAATATGAGGAAAGCTGACGACGGCACAAACAAAAGAAACATCTCGTCGTAAGCACTTGTCACTTTTAATCGGTTTATAACATTCATTTTAAGCATTTATTATGTGGTCGACATTCGCCGATTCCATTGCGACCAAATGGTGAGGCCAAAACGATACAAACCGTGGAGGTGGCCATGATCAGTGCAGCGGAAGTGGCCCTGATCAGTGTAGCCGATTATTCTGCAACAAATCCCACAAATGTTGCCGTTATTTGCCCTTTTGACGATCTCTATCCCACCCAAAAGCTCTACTTCCTCTTTTTGTTCTGTGATATTCTAATTATATTATTAATTAAAAAATATATTTGATTGGTTTACAATTGCCCTTTTGGGTGAGCAAAGTGAAGGGAAGGGATTAGCCTTTCATCCCCCGGGGCGACGGATCAATCACTTTACAAATCCAACACATGGCCCTTCGTTCACACTTTATTTGAATCTTTTTATTTACGGCTTAAAATGACATAACATAAATTTGTCTACATTTTGATCGATCAGCGGTCTGATCTCACAAATCGATCAATCGATCGAATTTGGTTCCATAGATTATTGAGATTAGTAAAGTTATTATTCAAAACGTGATTCTTTTTCAATTTTTTTCATAATTTAGAGGAGCAATGCTTCAGCAGAAGCTAAACATTTAATCCACTCTGCTGAAAAGAGAACGCATGAAAATTAAAAGTTTTGACAATTGAAGCATCGTAATTTTTTGAGTGAAGATTAATCGCTTAACTTCGCTAATAAAAAATTATAGTCCAAAAATTTGCATGGGACTCGCCAAGTTGGCATTTTTTATGAAACGGCTCACTCAGCAAATCCCTACACCACCCATCCAATCTGTACATGGCATGGTACATGAAATCAACCATCACTAATACTTCTTTGTCCCTCCCCCATTTGCGTCTTTAAGTCCTTTCCCCTGTCTTTGTTTAATGGATTTTCAAAGTTCATCCATTAATTAAAATGATTATCGGTCAAAATCCAAAGTCGCATTAAATCACATAATTTGCCTGCAGCAAAATGGGACCAATGAGCTGACACTTTTTGAATCAATGAAAGTGTCTGCCGATATTCACAATGAAATGGACAAAAGGCTGTCGAAGCGAAATCAATGAAAAGCCGACCTTTTGCCTATTTCATACAATAAACAGCACAAGTTCGCTTAATCTCACCTACAATATTTACATAATAAGAAGTAAAGTTTATCTCTGCTGCTGATCACGCTTTATCCCCCAAATTATAAACGCCTCAAAAATGATTTCGAAAAACGAATTTGGACTTTCGCAATTTATAAATCCAACTTTTCGTGAATTGTTTAGCGCTTAGATTTTGCTGTAGCTTTTAAACGCTACTTTTCGAATGAATTTATAAGAATTGACTGACTATTAAGAAAGGTCGGGGTCGCAAAATGTCTGTGGACACCGATGATTGATCAGTGATCACTGATCAAACTGATCAGACTGATCAGCCGACTTTGGTCGGTCATTGGCCGTGGCTTTTGTTGGTAAAAAAATTAAAATAATTTATTTACTAAGAACTCTAAAAAACATACAGCTGATACCCCTTTTCTTCACAGAATATTTTTTACTTTTGCTCGCCTATTCACACACTTTTCAGCTGCTAAATATTTGTTGTAAAATTTGTCTGAAAAGGCTAAAATCGTCCAATAGACGCCGCCCGCGTCCGTTTCCCATTCCTTTGCCTTTTGAATGACATTTCGATATCCCATCTTTTCAACAGATTTTGATCGGACGGTCGGATGGGATGGGAGGGTATGCCCTGCTGGGGTATATGTATTGCATCTATGCTGCCGATGTTCTGTCCCAGCCCCCTCCCCCCTCTCCCCCTAACGCCCTCTCCCACTTCTGTCCCCCTCCCTCCCCCTCTTCCCTTTTGTCCTACCCACTTCCTTCATTCTATTCCCTTCCCCCCCCCTCCCCCTTTCGCCCCATCTCTACATTCCCCCCTCTCCCTTTTGTCCTACCCACTTCCTTCATTC
>JAKKIK010000549.1:0-28427 GCA_024500135.1 Heterodera carotae | reverse complement strand
GCCACCAAAGGGTCGATCTACTGCGCAAACATCACGAAGCAAGCGGTCAATGTAGCGCAATACTTTATTGCTCAGCATGCTTATCTCCTAAAATAGGATAATAAAAACGGTAATAAAAATTTGCGAACATCAATGATGTAGAGTTCAGTAGAGCGCAGCTTTTTCGCCCCTGCAGACTCAAACGCTAAGCGAGGAGAAGTCTCATCGTTGACATCATTAGGAACTGAGAAATTGCGATGTACAGTACCACCACCAAGTAACAAAAGAGCAGCAATTCCAGTGCTTGCAGAAGAAAGAACAGATCCGACGTTCAATGAGCCCTTAAAAGTAACTAAATGCTAATAATTAACATTTATTACAGTCACGCGCAGTTCATTTCCTGAATGCAGTTGTGGTTTGCCAGCTAGGCACCAACGAATCAAAGCATTGTATAGGAATGTTTTGCCTAAAAATATTAATAATAAGCCAAGCACGAAGAAAAGTGTAATACCACAGCCTCCAGCTCCCTCAACAAAAAAACAATGGCTCTCGCCCCTGCAGTTAACGGAATCAGTGATGCGGTTGAAAGCTTCTCGCTGATCGTTATTTAAAGTGCGTATAAGTTTTTGCACTAATTTCTGCGGAGTCAGATGTTTTGCTTCTTCACCGCCGTAGAAGTCATCTTCAATACGTGCTGCTTCTAGAATTGTCTCTTGGTTTGCAAAGCTGTAGTCCGAGGGCAATCCACTAAGCCCGGCCTCACTAAAATAGTAAATGTAAAAAAAAAGTTTTTTACTACCCACCTGCAAGATGTAGACATGCAGTTGAGGTAGTATTGAAGGTTTCGCATAACTTCGCCCCTGCGGAGCTTCATTGACGAATGAGGGTCATCAGGATCAATGCCAGATTTATGAGGTCGCATTTGGTCAAGAAAAGTATCAAAAAGCTTTTGTGAGTCAGCTGGTTGGCCATGTGCAAGCAACATTGCAAAATAATGTTGCAATTTATTGAGATTCATATTGTCAATGCAAGCATCTCGCATCGCCCCTGCGAAGATGATGTCATTTTCAAGTAGATTCAACTGTATTGCAGCTTCCGTAAAAGTTCCAAAGCATTGGCCATCTATTGTACGAAGGTCTTTGAAGCTTTTAGGTCCGGCGCGATGAAGAAGCAGTGCTCTAGAAAAGAATATATTTGGCATACAATTAAATATATTTACCTTATAGCAAAAAGTTCATGCCGTTTTGGGGAAACAGTGTACACCCTAACGAACATCAGCGCCCCTGCAGCATCCTCCATTAAAGGTATTTTGCGTCTTAGCCATTTCCTCTGCTTCTGATTCCAACTTACAATAATAAATGGTAAACAAAGAAAAGATTTGATAACGCAAACAGTGCACACTTACTAATAGAGGTATGGAACACGGTCGTAGGTTAAATGAGTAGCTGCGGGGTCAGATGAACACAGATCGAAAAAGGCAGTCAATCTGGTCTGGGCCTGCAAACTTCTGCGCCCCTGCTCTTCGTGACCCTCTTCAATGACAATTGTTTGGCCAAGCTCATCATGCAGAGACAGAGGGTAAATTTGATGAGAAATGCGAACAATCCGGTAGGAGTGCAAACGAAGGTATGCCTCCATTGCGGTCATATATCGGACCTTGAATGTTGCTGCAATCTCATCATAGTCCCAAACAGTTTCGGCATCTGCGCCACCGCCCCTGCGTGGTTGCAACACGCGGACATAAGCTTTCTCAAAACCTTAAACACTACATGAAGTTATTTTTTATGGATTAACAGGCGTTACCCTTGAGCAGGTATTTGAAGATGTATTTACAAGCTTTTTGTCCAAAAACGTATTCAATGTTGATGTGGCAGCCATATTTCAGAAGCAGAAAGGGGTTGTACGGAATAACTCGACTATCATCCAATAAAGCAACGCCCCTGCCGCGTTTACTTTTCTTCATATAATACAAACCACACTTCTCCTGAAAATGAAAGTTTAAAGAATACAATCTATTTTATCCTACAAAATTCTTTTGGGGAGCTGTTTCATTTGGAGGCCCACGACCACACATCCGTTGATAGCGGATTTCGTTCAAGTCCCTTTCCGGGTCATTTTCTGGCAGAAGATGAGCGCATGGTTGCATTGATCCATGCGTCTTATTTGCTTCAGGATGATAGTCATCCTCGTAATGTTCTGCCGGCAAGCGGACATAATTCGTATAACGGACTTCTTTAATTATGCTATTACGTACATAAATTAAATATTATCGACCTGAAAGTTCAGTGTTATCCGAATAAGGCTTAGGGAAATGCTTTCGGCACAGGCGTCGCCCCTGCTCATCAAGCTCCAAGCATGCAGCATTGCAGTCATGCAACATCATTGTCGTAACGTAATACCACAGACGTCTCTGTTGATTGGCTTCAGGTGACATATCATCCATTCGTGGAAGAGGAGGAATCCTCGCACTGACAAAATTGTCAACTTCCGCAGGTGTGGAGATTCGCTCTTGCTTGTCCAGAATGAGAAGCATATGAATATGCGGCATTCCTTAAACCGATTTCTGCTTTTGTACTTAGCTGTTCTTTCACCTCTTTTCTGATGTTCGACACTGTAGCACCATCCTGCAACTTTACCCAAGACATTCCTTTCTACTAAATCTAGGACAAATTCTCCCGCTTTGTCCATAAAAATTCTGCAAACAATATCTGCTCTGTGTGTGTATTGCTGACGCCCCTGCAGTGCTTCTTTGATTTCAGGCCAAGAGGGATTGCCGGTGAACGTAATGAACCTATCATGTTTATAAGAAAATGACAAAATAAAGTGGAAATAATTGCACCAAGTCGGGTTTCCAAGCCGGCGCACAACTGTCATAAGATCAGCATATTTTTGTTGATAGTACTGTCTTGAACCGGCAAAGGTCTGTGGCATCAAAAAGATTCGCCCGAGCTTGGCATTGCGCCCCTGCCGTTGAAGGCCTTGTTCGAGGGCTTCTACGTAGTCGCGAGCAAGTATCTGCCGATAGTCCTTTTTAGACTGCAGTGCCTTTACGTGATCCATTTCATTCCGCTCAATGCGATTAAGTACTGCAATAACAAAATATTCCGCAAGACGCCGAGCGAACCACAGCCAATGGATGGCGCCCCTGCTGTTTTGGCGAAGAGCAAGCCGATATCGATAGAATTGGCGTTCAGATATGTTCACTTGAGGGCCCGCCTTCTTTACACCCATTACATGCGTTTTCTGGCGCCAACCAATGTCAGAAGCAACAACAGAGTCTGTTCCAGTCATTAAATCCTAAACAAATGAAATTTAGAATTAAAAATAAACACACTTGGTCGTGCGGCGGGCAACTCTCCTCTTCTTGAATGTCTTGATCCAATTCCGTTTCCTCTTCGGGTTGTTCTTGAGGTGATTGCTCACCCGCCCCTGCAGGCTTTTTTTTTGGCAAGAACCACTGCCAGGCGGCTGTTCCTCGTGGATGTAGTAGAGGAAAACAGCACGGATCAAGTTGGGGCATTCCGCTCTTCAGCTCTCTCATTTTACCCGCTTTGTCACAAACCCAAAAACCTGGAAACACGAAAAAATGAAAAATGTGAATTACCATAACAACAACTGACCTTGCACCTCAGGGGCAACACCATCCTCCTGAACCCAAATTAGTGCAACTTGTTGTGCCGTCGGAGCATCAGCACGCTCAATAACAGTACAATCAGAGCGGTTTCTGATTGCATCTGCGTTGAGGTCGCGAGTGGTAAGCAATACAATCTTAAGGTCATGAAATTAGTTTTTCAATTCCTTTCTTGTTACTTGAAAATGAGGAATTTCTCCTCCGTTTCGCGCTTTTGCTTCTGCGATCTTCGCCCCTGCGGTCATGAACGTTTGACCGTACGGATTCTCACGCATTAATTGCTCTAGCTTGATCATTATTTCGCATTGGACAGATCGTTCAATCACTTGAGCAAGGTTATCCATACGAAGACGGCGTGCATCATCTGGCATAAGAGTGTACACTTGAGCAAAGGTTGGTTGGCGCCCCTGCGGTGAGGTCAGGTCGCTGAATTGGAACGAAAAATGCCCTGAAATTCGTGGTTACTGAAGCAAAAACGCGAATATTACAAACCATTATATTTTACTGTGTCATTTCGTCCAGCCATTTGGTCAGCAGGAGACTTTTCGCTGTGAACGGAAGCGAAGGCAAAAGTGTTGTTCAATGCCATGGTGTTGTCCAAAAAATCTTCTCGAATTCGCCTATCTTCCGCCCCTGCCAATTCCAGCAGGAGCGGTGGAAAATCTTGAAGCTCGGCAAATCCGGCCGCCATTTGCTTGGTGTGACAAACACCATTAGAACAGCAAGTTGAAATGCGGGACTTTTTTTTAATGGCTTCTTTTTCGCCTTTGAGCAAAACAGCATCACAGTGGTTGCAGTTTGCGTCGCCAAATTGACCGCTGTCGTAGTAAGGAACCTTGATGAGAAATAAGCGAACTATTTTGAACAGGCAAGTTTGAACTAACTTACATGGTGATTCGCCCCTGCAGAAGCACATGGGTGTTTGCCATGACACCGTGGGGTGATATTGATCAATTTGTGAGACTGTTTCTTCATTGTTGGGTATTCATTATCATATTTCCTTGCCGCAATAAAAGCCTGAGCATTTTGCTGGCACTGAGTAAAGGAATTACAATCACAGCCTCCCCTGTCGCATCGTGTCCAAGTTCTCTTAGCTTAACATAAAAATTAAAGGGTGATTTTTATAAAATTTTTGACTTTTTGCTCCTTTTTGGGGCCAAGGACGTGCTGAGTATTCGGACAACACCTTGTTTAGATGAATTTCAATTTGTTTAATGTTTTCGTCATTCAACTGAAAAAAAGAAATGTTGGAAACACAACAAATTTTTGCTACCTTAATCCTCCGAGCATTATTTTCGCCCCTGCCTGCAGACATATCCGAAAATAATGGTGTTTGGCGCGATTCTCTGCCCTTTCCGGCAGGTTTCCCTGAACCACAACGCCTTCCACCATGCTTGCTTCCATACAGACTCCGGTCAACAACATATTCCTTTCCTTAATAAATAGACATTTAATTATAATTCGCTCGCCTAAACCTTTCAATTGCTGAGCAGTTAACTCTGCTACAACCGGAAACTCTTCGGTTTCCGATTCGCTTTCACTGGAAACTGAACTGGAACGCCCCTGCCCAGTCTGAGTCTCTACAGCAGGCAATGCAGACGATGAGCATGGTTCAGTCGACTTTTGTCGTTTTGTTTCCGTTGCTGTAGGTGAATCGGATGTGCTCGCCCCTGCTGCATTTTGTTGCCCTAAACGGAATTTGACTATTGCTGCACGGTTCTGCTGTTTATCCAGTCTTCCAGTTAAAGAACGTTTGCGTGGCATAATAAATCTAATTGTAAAAAAAATAAAATTAATTTAAAGCAGTGACAATACATGATTAGTGAAAGAATTGTTTTTTTTTGCTGATATTGAATAACAGAGAGAATGACGAAAGAATAGGAGTAGATTAAATGCAAATGAATGGAACTGATGAGCAGGAAGACATTTTTGTGATCGATTTTTAGCGGAGTCCAAAGAACTAAAATAAACGTAAACAACAACAAATGCGAAAGAAAGAGAAAATTTTATGTATGTTTTTAGTGTCTAGTCTGTTTCTAACATAAATAAAAAATTTTTTAAATTAATTATTCAGTCAAAGGTTTTGATCCTTCAGACAGCAAGTCTAGTAGACAGGGATAGTACCACTACACCACCGCACCGCTTGTACACTAAGCATTAATTGTCCCCTTTCCTTCTGCTTTTTTTGACAAAAAATGCCGACCCAAGGTGCTTGTAATCCCTTTTTCGGGCACTTACGCCAAACTATTCGAAATGATCCATATATCATTTTGAAGAGGAAACTTTGTAGATGTGCACAAACTATTTGTTTTTTGATTTCCAACCATTTTAGCTTAGTTAGAGCCCGCCCAAAAAAATTTGGTCACAAAAAAGTGCAATTTTTCGACCTTTTTTCGAACACAGTTCGAACACCGTTAGATTTTAGGGGAAGCCCTTTGGTAATTAGATAAAGCCTACCCCAACGAAGAAAAAAGTTCCCCATATGCATGTCTTGAAAATGCCTGCATCTTGAGAAACTTGATTACATGTCTGTTCGAGGCATAGAATCTTCATATATACGGGAATACAAAGGTATTTGAAATACTTATTGTTGTGCTAGTAACCCAAAATTTCCCAAAAATCATGACCAAGTGTAGCAACAAAAAATTTCGACTTTTAAACCCGAGACCGAGACATGACTAGGGTTGGCGGTTTCTGGAAGTTGTTAGAAACCGAACCGACCGAACCGAAACCGGCCGTTTCGGTTAACCGAACCGAAACAGATAACCGAAGCCGACCGATTCGGTTAACCGAACCGAAACCGAATTTCTCGGTTTTTCGGTTCGGTTCGGTTTCAAACCGCCAACCTTAGACATGAACAACAATTCAAGCAACATTTAATACTTAGTAAGTCGTACTTTTATTGGAACAATTGAAAATTTAAACTGAGTAATGGAACATTCCTGAATATCCGTGGTCAAATTCCTGAGAAAGATTTGATTAAATTTTTTATCCTCTTTCCCATTCCTTTTTTTTTTTGCTCGATCCATTTTGATTTTTTGTATCGATTGATTGGACGCGGAAGTTGGGGTCGGGGATCAACCTACGGACAAATCCATTAAATTCTCTGATCAGCAACAATGGGGGGATTTTCGCAGATCTGCGCGATCCTCCCGTCTCCTCCCCTCCCCTTGCCAAACGAAAAAACGCCGCAGGTGATTTGTCTGTGCTCGATCAAATTTTGTTTTAAAATTTATTTGTTTGTTCGTCGGTCCGCGCATTTTTCATTGTTGTATTGAGAAAATTGCGTGGGGGAGCGCAAAACACCCACACACTTTTTGTGCGCGCAAAGCACACGAAATTTGAGCCGAAAAAAATAGGGAGGCCACCAATTTTTTAATTATTCTCGAAATGTCAAAACGACGACAACGACGTGTCAAAAAATCTTTGAACCCTTCAAAACAAACATTAAAGCCCACTTTTTATCATCGCCCCCCTCTCCCCACATTTTTTAGAGCAAATCCCACGCATTTTTGCCCCTCCAAATTCACTCATTCACTGATTAAAATGTGCCGAGTCACATTACTTTTTTTGAGAATGTCTCCTCATTTATTTTAATGAGAGGAGTACCTTTTCCTCTCTAATAGAACCCTCGGGGATTCAATTTTTTATTAACACTTCGAGCGAAACGGGTCGTTTTGGCGCAGACCAAATTTTTGATTTTGTCACTCATCCATTTTCTTCAGCAGAGGAGCATGTTTTTTTTCTTGCTAGTAGAAACCCGGGTGCTCCCTTTTTATATTCATTTTTGAATCGATTTATTAATAATGCGCGACAAAATGTCCCCTCGGCAAATCGTCTAAAAGACAAAATGTCACACCATTAGGGTGGCTTTTTGATATGTCTATGGATCCTAGTGGTCAGAGTTGGGTGGGGTGGGGGGGGAGGGAACTTTACATTTTCTCTTAGATTTTTTTGTTTTTTTTTTGTTTACTCACTCACAAAATTTACCCCTCCGGCGCCGGAGGTAGCGCTGATGAGTGGGTTACACCTGCTGGGGGGTCGCCTGAATCGTTACTCCATATCGGGCATTTTTGCGGGGGTGGCCCCCACCGACATCCCCGGTTCAAAAACAAGTGTCATTTGTGGCAAAACAAAAACAGGCACTATGTATGTAAATAGGCATGCCAATCCAATGGGAACCGGGAGGCAGGAATTGGCCAACAAATTGACTGAGTTGAGTGAGGATTCCGGAATTACGGGCTTTTTGGTCGAAATTTTGGACTCTATCCAGAAGTCAATATTAATTAATGTCTCGTGCCGCTCCTCTCTCTCTCTCTCTACTAAAGCTAGCCCTCTAATTGAGCCCCCCCCCCCACTTTCGCCGGAGGAATGAAGAGGGAGGTAGTTTTTTTTGAGGGGAGATGCGGGTGGGCATAAATTGGTGGACTTTGCCGGAGGGCAGGCCCGTATCCGGGGGGGGGGGGGGAGGGAATTCCTCCACCCCGAAATGGAAAAAATTTGATTTTTTATGTAACCATTCCCCCCCCCCCCCCCCCGAAAGTTTTTTCTGGATACGGGCTTGCCGGAGGGTATATGTTGGGCTAAAGAGGCAATGATGAGAGGGGCCTTGCCGAGGCTGGTTTGAGTATGAAGACATGGCAAATAACCTGATTAAGGGGGGACATTCCCTGGAGATGTGTACGGATGGACTACGGCATGGCGGACCCCACTCCCAACCTGCCCCATGTCTTTGAGGATGGCACATAATCTGATTATGCACCGACGGACTACCGTGTGTTTCAACTAATTGAAGATTCCCTCCAATTGAGGACTCCCTCAAGGGGATAGTATTGAAAAATTGAAGACCCGAATCTTTTATTAGAGAAATACGGTATGCTTGAATGGAAACCCGGACGTGCGGACTACGGCATGGACGACAAACCAAATCCACTTGACTTTCGTTCAAGCCTCATCCGAGGGCCGTGCCGACAGCGTGTTGTCAAGAACAGCGCCACAATGCTTTTATGTGTGTGTGTAGGCGGTGGCTTGCGGGCCGGACGGAGACGATGCCGTTGGGGCGGAAATGGAAACAAAAACTTTTTTTTTCTTTTCAATAACCCCGGCGGCACAAAGCAGCAACGCATCCGCGCCGAAACGACATCGATGGCACTCATCCACAGCCCTATATCCACACATCCATTCAACCATTCATACACATACATCGTTCGCATTCCATTAACGCCGCCGTCGCCGCCATCGCCGCGCTTTTGGGCAACAGCGCCCCGGGCACCCCCTCACCCGACAGTGGCGAGAGAATGTTTTTTTGTGTGAGTGCCATCCGCAGAGCGGAAGGAACTTATAAAGAGAGGGGGCGGGGGGTGGGGGAGGAGAGGCGGGGGGGGGGGGGGCTTGCCGCCGGCTGTGCCGTTCCCATCCGTCGCCCTTTGCCCCCCTTCCCTTTCTCTCCACCCACGCGCCCCCCTCCCCTCCCCCGAGGGGACGGAGAGTGGGCGACGGCACTACTACTTCATTTGCTTGCTTGCTGCTGCCCGCGCCGCTCCCAATTTTGGCAAGGGCGGAAATTCCGGCGACAAACAAACAAAACTTCTGCTGCTGGTTGAGCCACAGCGATTGTGGCACTTTTGGAGGACACAAGCTGGCAACAACAAATTCGACTGCTGCTGCTGCTGCACTGTGTTGACCACTTGTTTACAAGCCCATCGACAAAATTTCGGCGCTGCTGGCGTGCCATCCGCGTCCATAATACACCCCCCGGAAATGCGTGGTGCCTGCGCAGGCAATCGGCTTGGCCAAGCGAGGCGCACCCGTGACGCGCAGTTGATGGCTGCAGCCGCATCGGCACGCATCAGCAGACGGCACAGTCACCAGAGGGCATTCCGCAGGTGGCACAACGGGCACACACACACACATCTATTTTTTGTGCACAACAATTTTTGTGCCACAACTCACTTGATGTTGTCGGGCAAATGCCAATGACCTTGGGGATGTTAGACACATTTCCGACCCGATTTCCGACTTTTTGGGACTCTTAACCAACCCGACACCCCCCCCCCCCCGAATCAATCTCTGGCATTAATATCCACTACATTCATATCACCGAAAAGACGGCGTTTTTCTTGAAAATCGAGTTTCTCTATTTTAGGGTTAGGGATTTGAAATTGATGAGAAGGTTAGATGCGTGCTTAGAAGCAACTGAAATTCTTGGAAACAAGTCTTTTTAAATCATAAAAGGGTTTCAAACTTATTTTCCAATTCAGATTCGGGGGTTCGAAATACCGCAAATTTGAGTGGAAAATTCGGTTTGACCCTAAATGACAAATTCGTACCTAGCTTTTTTTGATGTGAGTTCACAAAACCAGAAGTACCCACCTGCCTACTATCTGCTTTTGACCAAAGAATGCCATGGCATCAACGATGTGCGAACTAAATTTAGGACACGCAAAGTCATCAAAAATGTATGCAAAATGGGTCCCCCGGGGGGAAGGAAGCACGCCCAGCGGTGACAACAATGTGACGACGGGCCATTTATGCCTGCTTGCCATTCTTTCCATTTTGAAATTTATGTGGCCCAGCGCCTTTTGGCATTTCGCCCTAGGCAGCCGCCTGCCTATTCATGGAAAATCCCGCAGGGCATTTTGCTTTGGAAAAATGGAAAGCATTTAAATAATTGCCATCCGTTCGCGTTTTTTAATTGTTGCTCGAACAACATTTGCAGCATTTAATATGTACATTTTATAGCTTTTAGGTTCATTTTGTTGCGATTAAAAAGCTTAAATTTTATTTTTATTTAAATATTTTGAGGTTTCGCCATAATTTTAAATGACCTTTTTTCCAATTTTTTTTTTCAAAATTAGCCACTTCTAATAGTGCCCTCGTTGATGGGATGGGGTTGAAAAGTAGAGCAGCTTACAGTATTTTATAAAGCCCCCCCCCCCTAAAATAGTGTCCTATTCAATAAAACCTCGCCCCTCAACATTCATTCCTCCAAATGGTAAATTTTAAAAAAGTAATTTAATTTTCGCAAATTGTTTTGTCTCAACTTTCATTAATTTTCTTTCTCAAACTACTGAACTTTTATTTGGTTAACAGCTAAAAGGATGCAAATCATTTGTTCTCCCCAATTTATAGCCCCTTTTTTCTATTGTAATTTGTTTAAAGCCTTAGGCACGGCGCTGCTAATACAAAAAAATAAATAAAATAAAAATAAATTAATTAATTTAACAATAAAATTTAATTTGTACCAAAACCAACGCACGTCACAAACTGTGTAGACAGAAATTGAAAAAAAAGAAATGCAAATAAAAAGCCATTTTACATGGCGGCCTGAAGAAAAGGCACCGCCCGCCGCCACTTTTCATTAAGGCTTTTCACTCCCCTCTTCCCCCTCAAGGCAATAAAAGTGCCATTCCCCTGGTGGGGGGGGGGGGGGGGCTTCTTCCCCTGATGAGGAGGACGCATTTTTTTTGTTTGTTTGTTTTGGGGTTAAGCCCCCAACTTCCCCCGCCCTCCACCCAATTCGCCGACATTGTTGGGCTTTTCCTCATTCTACGCGATGTTCCACGACCTATGACCCCCTGACTCGTAAATGGGCCTCGGAACACTTGTCTCCATTATAATTTGGGGAACCCTACCCAACCCGGTTCTATGAGTGGTCCCATCCGATATCCCGACTCGTTATCCGGGCCCGACCCGACCTCTGACCCTACTTTTAACATGGCCTCTGATCTGACTCGTAACCAGACCCCATTGCCTCCATCCCCCTGCCGGCGGCGGTCTGACCTATGCTGATTGGGCCCCGATTCCTCCGACATTTAGGAATCTTCCGATTCTGCTCCCATCTCCGACCCGATCCCCTGAACAGTTTCTGACTCGTCACCCGAGCCCGGCTCTCTAAATTCCGCGGCAGGGTCCCGACCCGAGCTGTTTCGGTCGACCCGACCCGATATTTTTGCCAACCCGAAACCCGACCCGAGCTGTTTTCGGTCGACCCGACCCGAAACCCGACCCGATATTTTTGCCAACCCGAAACCCGACCCGATATTTTTGCCAACCCGAAACCCGACCCGATATTTTTGCCAACCCGAAACCCGACCCAAGCTGTTTTCGGTCGACCCGACCCGAAACCCGACTTGGTATTTTTCTCGATCCGGAACAACCCTGATCTGCACTTGTGTACAAAATTGGATTAAAAATGATGAAACAATAAAAAAAAAAATCTCGTCAACCCACCCATTTTGAAATCGATCACTTAATCCGGCATTTACTTTGTGATCAGCGATCGGAACATGTATCTCTCTCTTTCTCTCTTTTTTCTGCTCAACTATGTGTATCCCTTAGTGATCTGATTAAAAAAAATTCGTTTTTTGATTTTTAATTAAATTTTCGTTTGATTTTCAGAGTCCTCCCTCCTCCGCCCTCCTCCACCACCACACTTCATCAGTGTTGCAGCAGAGATCCCCAACAGCAGGCTAATAACCCACATTTGGATCCAAATCCACCCGATGCGCCTGTTGAGCCAGTGATTGCATTGGGCGTCTGTGTTCGATCGGTTGGCATTTTTAAGGCAAGTTTTTTGCATTCTAATCCACCATTAACACGGGAATGAATTTGATTAAATGCTGGAGACTCTGGGTGGGAAACGAACCCACGCCTGAATGCAGCCAATCTTTTCGTAGCGCGCATCCACTGAGCCATTTCCGATTTTTATTGGATTTTCCTTACTGCCCTATGTTGGCATTTTAACTAGGGCTGCATTTCAGACCCCCTCCCTGGCATCCCGACGATTCCCGATATTTATTCCTTGATATGCCTTTCCTGACAATCCCTGATCACCAACATGCCGTCCCCGACGGTCTTCGAAATCCGACAATCCCTGATCACCGACATGCCGTTCCCGACCGACCGTCCTTGATAAAACGAATGATTACTGGGGCTTTTTCTTTAAGCGGAAAAAAATGACAAAAAACAATAATTTCAAAGATACTTTAATTGTTTTGTTTTTTCAAATTAAAATCCCCCCCCCCCTCACATAATACAGAGCGCTGCACTTGCCCCAACTGCTGCTGCTTCTTCTTCTACAGTACTACCATCCGCCGCTTGCACTTCCACCGTAATCCACCACCATCCGTCACCGCATCATCACTACCGTATCCCATTGTCGGCGGGTAGCAGTGACGAAAATTGCATTGTCGCCCATCACCACCACTACCAACCCTCAAGCGTTGGAACATCCGTTGAGTCGGCCACCGCCGCTGTTGTTGCAAGTGCGGCACCAACGTCAAGAATGCACCGACAATACAGTATGCCAATCTTGAGTTTTTTTGGCTGCCGATTCGAATTTTTTAATTTGTATATTTAGCTGGCTCCTCTGCTGGCGATGATGACCTAACCGTGGAGGTAAGAAAAAGAGATGGCACCATACTTCCTCGAATAGAGCCCCTGGTCTTCTATTTTCCTGCCCTTGAAGGATCGGGTGGTTCTATACTGGTTTCCCCAATTTCCATTTTTTGGAAAATTTAGATATTTAAATTGTCCTAAAATTGATTTCGGATCTTGCTGGCTACGAATTTGACAAATTCATGGAGGGACACCTTTCAATATCCAATACTCAAAAAAAAAATATTATAATATTTTTTAATTAAGGAAATCCAAGAGTTTGCGACAGCATTTCGAATGTTTGACAAGGACGGGAATGGGACAATGAGCATCAAGGAATTGGGTGTCGCAATGCGAACATTGGGACTCAATCCGACAGAGGACGAATTGCTCAACATGGTCAATGAGGTGTGGCTTAAATACTAAATTTAGAGTGGAGCCTTCAAATATTATAGGCGCTTCTATTAGAGGGGAGGGGCTTTAAATACAGTTTGCTTTTATTAAATAAAATTTGCTATTTTTGCACCTTTACAGTACGATGTTGATGGGAATGGCATTGACTTTTTCGAGTTTTGCAAAATGATGAAGGAGATGAACAAGGAAACGGATCAAGTAAGATATTTTTTCGAAAAATCGGGTCTGGATCCCGGATTTGAATCCCGAAATGCCGACTTCTTTTATTTCAAAATCCCGATTCAAAATATACCACTTTACAGTATTAATAATCTCTTTTAACCATTTTAGGAGTTAATTCGTCTGGCATTCAGGTAAAAATAAATTAAAATTTTTGGTCATTTAAAATTAGGGTTCGTCCCCGAGCCTTTGGAGACAAGAAAGTCGGGGAGCGTCGGGGATGGCATGTCGGGGATGAGACCCAAAATTGTCGGGGGTCGGGGTCGAGGACGAACCCTAATTTAAATTGATTATTTTCAGAGTATTTGACAAGGATGGCAACGGGTATATCACTGCGCAAGAGTTTCGACATTTTATGACCACAATGGGCGAGAAGTTCAGCGAGGAGGAAGTGGACGAGATCATCAAGGAGTTTGACAAGGACGGAGACGAACAGGTAGCAGACCGATCGTCCGGGATGTTTCAGTGTGTCCGGACAACTCATCGGTTGACAAATTTTATGTGGACAATTCCGTTAGGGACAAATCGTCAAAAAAAAGGAAAATCAGAGAGAGAGAGAGAGAGAAATTGCCAATTTTACTCAGTGTGTCCGGACATCCATCGGTTGACAAATTTTATGTGGACAATCCGTCAGTGAAGGACAATCCGTCATAAAAAAAAAATTCAGAGAGAGAGAAATTTGCCCATTTTTACATGGATTGTCCATTGACGGATTGTCCTTCACTGACGGATTGCCCGGGAGCCGTTTAGGTTTTCCTAACTTTTCTGAATTTTTTTTTTAATCGCTTCGATTCTGTTTATTCGTCGCCTCTTAACACACTAACCGGGGCTAAAAAATTTTAATTATAAGATCGTATGATTTTTGCCCAATTATTAAAAAAAAATTTTTTTCTTTCCCTAATTAATAGAATGCTTTTTTTTCTCTTCTCTATGCCATGAAAATTTGGTATGAAATTATCACCACAAATTTTTTGTGTTAAGATTGATTATGAGGAGTTTGTGAACGCGGTTGCCCCAATTGTGAATGACGGCGCAAAAGAAGACGCGCCATGGGTGCAAGAAGCGGCGGCGCCCGCTAATGCCACCACCGCCGGCGGGGCACAACCACAGCAACCGCAACAACCAGCGGCGCCAGTCAGTGCAAACGGCACAAAAAAGCAATAACCATGATGACCCACAAGCCAACAATGTATAGGTAGAACACTGCTCGAAGAAAAACCAACATTTCCCGAGACTTAAGATCGAGATTTAAGCCCGAGACTGAAAATCGACGAGATTCAGAATTTTATCCCGATAATCGAGACTTGAAATCGACATGAACCAGACTTAACCTCGATAATCGAGACTTGAAATCGACATGAACCAGACTTAACCTCGATAATCGAGACTTGAGAGCCAAAAAAAAATCAGAACCGACACCGAGATTCCCGGTACGGAATAAATCCGGCGACCACTGGGAGAAATTTCAAAAAAAATTTTAAAATCAAATTAGCCTCATTTTATATATGGTTTTGCTGACCCATCAAAAAAAGTTTTTTTTGACCATCAAAGAAACTCTTAAGGCGCACTTAAAGTCTCGATTTCTGATGCCATAATACGAAGACCAAAGACTAAATAAAGAAAAGTCTCGCGAACCGAGACTCTCGAGCAGTTCTACCATCAACCACTACCAACCATTGTCACATCTCGCTGATCATGTTGTTGTCCTTCTTGTCTGATCTCCCCCGGTGAATTGAATGATCAAATTGTGCACACTTAGACTTTTTTTTTTGATCAAATTTTGTCCATCATTTTTGTGTCAATTTCCTATAGCATTCAATAATTAATCTTTTTAAATTAATTTTTGTTTGTCATTTTATTTTTTATACACAGGTTTTTGACATAATAAACAGCTTCAAGACTTAACATTATTGAATGACATAATTTTTTTAAATTTTTGGGTGCTTAATTGAAGCCCCAGGGGTTCTATTTTTCAATCCCACCTGCATAGGGTTCAATGCAAAGTACACAAATTAGCTTGCTTTGTTTGAGCTAATTTGACCTCCTCCCCTCTTCCAATTGAATACTTCCGCCACCTCTCACATTAAGGGGCTATTGAAAAATTAGAATCCCGGGGCTTCTATTTAAGGAAATATGGTGGTACAATTTTGCTGTTAATGCCTTTGCGTGTGAAATGAGGCTTAGTGGCGGGTGTTTAGTTGCCAAGTGGTCGGACTTCTAGGGTCTTCTATTAGAGGTTGTGGGTATTGATGGGATCAAATCCCCCTCAGGCTTTTACCTTACTTCGAATCGCAAAACGGATTTGAACACAGTTCTAAACTGAATTGTTTGTTTGATTAAACCTGAGATGTTCACAGACATGGGAATCCGCGGATTATCCTGATACGGATCAATTTGCACATAATTTCTGTTGACATGCCACTTTTTAATGTAAATTAGTGCCAATTAAATGTGTTTGTGTGCGCGGGTGCCTCAGGGCAAACAATAATTTTCTTCCTGGAAGGCAGGCATTTATTTATTAATGCTTAGGGCGAAGAAAAGATGAAGCCTCAATGAGGCGGGAAAGGTTCACTCACCAATGGGATTATCCCCCATTTATGCATAGTTTGTCAGGGCACGACGCTCCGTGAGGATTAATAGGGCGAGCGGGGGGCATGGCGCTTGGACCATCCATAGCAGCGCGACACATCGGCGGAAGAAAAACGATGAGGAATAAGAATGCCATATCCCCCCGGAAGGGATGCGGATAATATATAGGATAATATTTGCCATTTTTATTTCAGCCAACTTTTTGCTCGCATTTTTGTGCCACCTGCCACCACCGCCCCTCTACATAATTGCATCCACTCAAGAAAAAAAGCCATTAACCTGATTGGGGAATGAAATTATAAATGATCAAAGCCTAATGGAATTATTATACCGTATTCCATAATATTCTGACTATTATACCGTACTTCATGAATATGTACTCCCCCCTCCTCCCGGGCTTGGAGTTAATCCTTTGAGATAAATTCCGCCCCCTATTTTGAGAGATTCAAAAACAAAACCCCCCGGGGCTTTAAAATAGTAAATACGGGTTGTCAGCCAGTTTTTTAATTGAAACTGCTCTAGGTTCATACTTTATTAAGCCAATTTTTGCATCCTGAAGCAATTCTTAAGTCCTGTGGGTTCGAATTAAGCCGAAAAAAAAAATGCTAGCCCTAAACACACAGAACTTTTCGGCTTATGATTTTGTAGAATTTACCAAGAAAAATAGGGTTTTGGTATCCTGAACCGTTTGTTTGTTCCCAGTTGCCGGTCCAAAATTGTGCCAGCCACCGATAAGCCCACCCGCCCGCACGCCCCCGCCCACAAAGATCATGCACACATGCATAATGCCAAAAGGCGCGTATTAATTATCCAAATTGCTAACCGCCATCAATTCCATTTCAACCCATGAAATCCTTTCCCTTTAAATCCGCCACCCTCGCCACAAAACGCCACAATTTTGTGCCAACCCTTTCTTAACGCATTCCGCTCTTTTATTATTGCACCAAAAATCAAAAATTTCGAAAAGATCCCGGCAAGCCAGCAGTACATACTGTGACCGGTGAAATCAAAAAACGCGGGAGCGGGAGCAGGACCGGGATTTCCAAAAGGTGACCGGTCGGGATCCCGTGCCGGGATCCCGTGCCGGGATCCCGGCCAAAAATCCCGGCCCATCAAAAAACCCGGGTTACGGGAAAATCCCGGCCGGGGTCCTTTTTTGTGATAATAGTTTTTTTTTGTCAAATACATTTGAGTTTAAAATGCCCTCTTCGAATTTTAATTTGCAAAATTCTGCTCACTTCCAACCGGGATCCCTTTGGTAAACCGAGGGACTAAACAGAGACCGGAATTTTTGGCTGGGAACAGGACCGTAACCAGGGGGGGGGGGCGAATGGGGAGAATTCCCCTCACCCCCTCCCCCGAAACCAAAAATTCGGGAAAATTTGCCGCCAATTCCCCCCCCCCCCCTCCCGAAATTTTTGTTCTGGTTACGGGCTTGGCTGGGAGGAGCCTTGTATTTCAGAATTGAAAATGGGATCCCGGTACAAAAAAACCACACCCCTAGGCCTGGGTTTCGAAATTCTCCAGGATGGGGTTTCCAGGAAGAAAAATGTTTATTGACTTGAACCCTACTAATTTTCAAAATAAAATATTAAAAAACAAAACTGTAAAATCCCGACTTGGTCCCGGGATCTCTGGAAAATATAAAAAAATTTTTTTTGTTTTTTTCAATAAAAACATTTCCTTTTTCTTCACTACGTCCCATTAAAAGTTCCATTAGAAGTGCAGAGCCGGGTCGTCGCGTTATTAGCATATACCAATCGCGCCAGAAGATTGGCTTAAACGACGGATTAACGGCCGGCGGCTTTCGCGCGCGCGCACCGTTGGGGCTTTGCAGACAAAATGGGAACATGCTCGGTAAGTGCGGAAAACAAAAGCCAAAACAATAAGTAAAAATATATTTTTTTTTTGAATATTGATCACTTTTTTTTGTTGAAAATTTAGGTTATTTTGACATCCTCCATTAATTAGGGAAGAAATCCCAAAATTGCTCGAGACTCAAAATTTGCTGAGGCTCAAGACCGATACAGAAAAACTTTACGACCAGATTTGATAAAAAATAAATTTTAATAAATTAAATAAAAATGTGGCTCATTAATTGTCTGGCCCAACAAAAAAAACTTGGAAAAATCCTCTCGGTCTTGAGCCTAAAAACTCCGAGACTCGAAACCTTTTTTGAATGGGGGTTAAAATATAATGCTCCCGGGGCACTAATTTGGGGAAAATGAGTCCCCTTATTAGAGTAATAGACAACTGGTGGTTGTGCGCCAGTCGTCATGCTTAAAGCTTGGCGGCAAGGCGGCTGCCACCATGGGCGCCATCCATGGCGGCACGGATGCCAAAAACAACGACAGCAACAACAACAATGCAATGATGTCGAAAATGCACCATGCGCATCACCAGCAGTCCAATGCCACGAATGTGGACGAGTACGACCTGTACGACCACAACATTATTGTGCACCAACAACAACAAAAACAACAACAATACCACGAGGGCAATGAGGCCAAGCTTTTGAAGCAGGACTCGGACCTGAACTTGTTGCCACCCGAACTGCAACGGACCATGACTGTACTGTCAGACGAAGTAAACTACTAAATCGATATTTTATGTTGTTGCAATTTTGTGATGCAGAGAAAGTGGGATAAAGGACATGGGTGAACCGCTGAAAGGTACGCCCGTAGCTCAGTTGGGAGAGCAATTGGGTGGGGGTCGTGGGTTCGAGACCCACCGGGCGCGTAACCTTTTATGTTGTTGCAATTTTCTCCCTCCCGCCGGGGTTGTGTAGCCCTTAAATTTGTCAACCTGTGGGATTAACCCCCGCAGGGTGTACCCAACTTATCCCAGGCATAGGGGTGGTTGTACCTGTTCAAACTGATTTATTCGAGGGGCTGGGCCTTTAATAAATTCCTGATAAATTCTGAGGATTTTCCTAAAAAGTCTGCAATCCTGACGTAAGAGGTCATTAAAATTCGAATTCCGGTTTCGTTTCTGTACACCGTTCATAGATAGTTTTAAGCAATTAAATAGTTTAATTGGAATTTCAGTCAATATTCGAACGGGAGAAGCGCATGGTTGTTTTGCTGGTCAGCAGTCAACGGCATAAGCCGTCTCAGCTGGCAGTGTTGGACGTGGACTTTCAGAGTCCAGGCTTCAGCAGAGTATGTGCAGGGAACAGTTTTTCCTTTAAATTCCACATTTCCTACATTAGCTCAAAATGGGGCTTTATTGAACGGGGGGGGGGTCTAATACAGGAAACGCGGTGTTTGTCTATAAGCTACCGTAATTCCTATTATTTTTTATCCCCCTCCTTCAAAATAGGCTTTATTGGATAGGGGGAGGGCTCTAATATAGGTAGAAATACACAAATCTCTGAAAATAGGCTTTATTATACAGGAGGCCTCTAATATAGGTAGAAATATACAAATCTCTGAAAATAGGCTTTATTATACAGCGGGGCTCTAATATAGGTAGAAATATACCAATGCTTTGAAAATAGGCATTATTAGGTAGGGGGACCTCTAATATAGGTAGAAATATACCAATGCTTTGAAAATAGGCATTATTAGGTAGGGGGCCTCTAATATAGGTTGAAATATACAAAAATGCTTTGTTTCGCGCAGGTGATCCGTCGACTGAATTTGCCATTGCCTGGCGAGGAGCTTTATTCGTTGGGCTGCATGCGAAACACGCACACAACATTGCCCGATTTGGACTATATGACGGAGGAATGTAGCTCTTTCACACTGATCGCACCTGTGCCATCGCATTCGCGCATTTACATACTCAAATTGATGGAAGCCTCTATGTCAGTGCTTTTTTTTGTCTGGATATCTTATGTCCTCTTTCCCGACATACTGTAATTTCCCCCTGATGTAGAGCCCCCCCCCCTGAAATAAAGCCCCTCTTTTGAGAGGGGTTGGAATGTAAAGCCCCCCCTGAAGTAGAGCCCCCTGAAATAAAGTCCCCCCCCCCTTTTGAGGACAGTAGTGATTTGTTTTAGGAATTACGGTATTTGGGATCCCGTTAGCTGACTATTGATCCTTGTTTTTTGACCTTTTTGGTACTCTTCTATGTAAGATCCTTCGACAATTCTCTGTCCTCGTCCATGACACGTTAACCAACCCCCTAAAATTTTATCCCCATTTCTTCCGAGAGAGACTCTCACCCAATGTGCCGAAATCATATGTCCCCGTCCCCGACCTTATTTGTGCCTTTTTCCGACCTTTCCAAAAATGTGTCCTCGACCTATTTGTGCCTTTTTCCGACTCTTATAAAAATGTGTTCTCGTTCCCGACCTCTCATCGCTAACCCCTACGAAATTCTATGCCACCCGTTCCCGACCTATTTGTGCCTTTTTCCGATCCTTCCAAAAATGGGACCTCGTCCCCGGACCTACTTGGGACTCTTCGCTGACCCCTGTGAAATTCTCGTTCCCCGTCCTCGACCTTTTTGGTACCCATCCCAATCCATCTAAAAATTCTATAATTTCGAGAAAAAATTTTAAAAATACTTTATTCTTATAAACAAAAATTTTTTTCCATGAAATTTAAGTTGCAAAATTCAATTTAGTCCCTCAAATGGAGGAACAACTCTTGCAAAGCGCTTGGACAATGCTGCTGCGCATGCTGCCGAAGTGGCGAATGGAGCAACAAAAAATGGTGGAAGAGCAACTGAAATACGAATGCAAAAGGCAATTTCAAAACAAAATTTAATTTACAAATTTATTGATTTTTAATTTAGTGTATAACTCGTGAGGAATTGTCTCGTTGGGATTTGGGTATGTTAAATAATAATAGTGTAAATAAACAGGGACCAGTTAGACGTAGGGTTCAACGGGACCGGGGCGGGACTTTTCACAAAAATTGGGTCTGCTGGTCCGAAAAAACCGGGACTAGTCCCGGTCCCGTTGAGCACTAGTTAGACATTTTATGGACCATTAAAATAAGGATAACTGCAAAACCATGGGCGGGGGTGGAGAAGACGGGGATCGGGGACAGTCAATTTTGTTGAGGATGAACTCGGGGGGATATGGCGCGAGTTTTGAAGGCCCGAGCCTTCTTTTTTTCAATCCTCGTCTAGGAGTCCTTCAAATGGAGGGGGGGGCTTCTATTTTTCAATACTTGTCTAGAGGGGCCTTCAAATGGAGGGGGCCTTCAAATAGAGGAAATACGGTATTGATATCCGTTCTGGTTTTAACCCAATTATGTAGTTTACAATTTATTGACCCAAAATTGATTTTATTGGTCAATTAATTGCTTTGTCCGATTTCTAGTAAAATGTGTGTGACATTTTGTTTTCATGTGGTCCACTTTGTGTGTGCTCAAACAATGGCGGCCGCTCCACTGCATTGCCACTGCTTGTTGTGACTACGGTAGACCGGTACGGGCATTGCAAAGGTACGGTAGTTTGGCGGCAAATTTTTCGTTTCAAATGCGTGCGCGAAATCCAATAAATGCAATTTGCTGCAGGCGATTTGTTTCGGCTTGACCGCCGCACATTTTGTCCCATTGATCGACGGCGCCGTTCACACACTGAAGAAGAAAAGTCAGTTTTCGGAGGAGTGGGTTCGAACAGTAAAACGAGCTGGGCAACCAATCAATTCAATCGATAACCGGCAACTTCGAACCAAAATAAATTCGTTCAATAAATGTCCGACTGATCAATTCTTGTAAATTGGGTTTGACCAATAATAGAGCCCAACAACTAACAAATCAATACTGACCAACCACATTTCGATCAATAAATGGACCGGAAAATTAACCAATCAATAACTGTGGCCTTAAGTTCTTATTTTAATGCTTAGAATTGCCCATCTTTTGCAGGATCTCATCGCCAAATTCACCGAACAATTCCTTGTCCAGCACTCCTACGATTCGTTCCCGATCAACTATCTCGACAGGTTAGGTCTAGGGTTCCGATCCGTCAAGGAAGCCGGTGAGACCGGGTTCGAGGTAGGTTCGGATACGGACTCGCGCCCGTGTTAGGCTATCGGGGGCCACTTGCCGGGTTCTTGGTCGGAGAATCCATATCGGGTACCGAATTACCGGGACTCAGATGGGGGGATAGGGTCTGGGACGGGGGCACAAAAATTTTACCAAAATTTTTTAGGTATAGGCATTTCTTCCACCATTTTCACTCCTCCGACACGTTTCCCGCACTTTGGCGGTGCCATGGCTGTCCATCTACGACATGTGCTTGCGTTCACCACGGAATGGGGTGACATGGACAAAATTATGTCCCAAACTCCGACGCTGAAGGCGCAACCAAAATTGAGTAAATCTTTCATTTTTTCTTGTTTTTTCAAATGTTTAATTTAGGGTTAAGCATCGACAACTCAGGTGAGCAAATGTTGGGGATCGTAGGAGATGGATCAGGGTTCGAGAAAGAGGCGCCCAAAAATGACGGGGTCCGGGGAAAAGAGGCGCCCGCCCCCAAAGGGGTTCAGGGAAAATGCCCAAAATGCCGGGGTCGGGGAAGAGGTGCAAAAATGTGGGGTTTAGGGAAGATGCCGAAAAATTTCTATTCGAGAAAGAGGCGCCCGCCCCCAAAGGGGTTCAGGGAAAATGCCCAAAATGCCGGGGTCGGGGAAGAGGCCCAAAGATGTCGGGGTCTGAGAAAGAGGCCTAAAAATGATGCGATCCGTGGAAAAGAGGCCCCCCAAGGTGGTTCATGGAAAACGCCAAAAATGTCGTCGGGGAAGAGGTGCAAGAATGTCGGGGTTTAGGGATGAGGGGCCCAAAAATATCGGGGTTCGGGGACGCGTCACCAAAAATGCGGGGATGATGCCTAAAATTAACGGTGCCGGGGCTTAACCCAAACTTGGTAATTTTAATTTTTTTGGCTCCCCAAGAAATGTTGGAAAGTGATGATGAATGCGATGAGAATTATGGTGGAATTTATGGCAACAAAGTGAATGTGTGGGACATGCGAAGACGGACATTGGTCCAAACGGTTGGCCATTTATTTGTACAGGCTTAAAGCTTTTACAATACATTTTAAAAATTTTAGATTAAGCTCGAGCCACGAGAGGACGGACGATGGCCAATTTGCATTAGAATGGTTTCTGTAAAATTAAAAAAAAAAAAATGGAATACCTATGTTTTGTATCGCGTATTTCAAAAAAATTTTTGGGGGGGGGCGTCAATTAGAAGGGGGCGTCAAATGGAGAGGGGGGGGGCGTCTAATAGAGAAAATACGGTATATTGCCCCATTTCCTATAACAAAACCCCCCATTTCTAATTTGGGTGGGTCGAAAAATAAAGCACTTCTCAACAGTACATCCCCTCTCTCTAATAAAACCACCGAAAAAGACCCCCCCCCCCCTATAATAGAATCCCCCTATTAGAAAAAGTACGGGATGGGCGTTGAAAATTAGGAAGTGCCAGTCCCGCCGGCGTAATAATTAAATTTATTCTACATCTTTTTATATGTAAACAAAGAAAAATTAATTACGACAGATTCATATATTGTTTCAGGTTCATCAAACTGAACTTACGCACGGGTAAGAAGTGATGGCAGCAAAAAATTTGGGGCCTGGAAATGAACCAGAGAAATTTTTTATAATCTTTTAAAAAAAATGTAATTTTTTGCGAGTCATTTTGAATTTTCAATGATAAATTATATTTTTTTAGGTTTATTTGCACGGCCTTGGGAAGCTCAATGTAAGAACAATATATTTAGTATTTTTATTTTTGAAATTCACCGCTTTTAATTAGGGTACCTAATTTCAACAATCTTGGCAAAAAAACCTAAAGATGGGATATAAATTTTGTTAGGTTTCTCATTTTTTTTGCCTGGCTTAAAGTTAAAAATACTCCAAAAAAATGAATAAACCTATAGTGTCTAACAATTTATCAAGCTTTCAGATACCATTTGCACAAATCTACCGTAAGCAACAATTTTTTATTGTTTTGTAACAGTATTCATAGTATGCGTCTAGGGTGGGCCTAGACATTTGAGTACGCCAAATTTTAGGCCCAAAAATGGATGGACAGATTTTTATTGCATTAAAATACAAAAATTTGCAGAAAACTGGCCTTTTTTCTGCTGATCGTGTTGTCAAATTTTCATCTGTCTTTGTTGGGGAATGGCCCGGTAAGTGCAATATTGGTATTTAATATTACAGATTTTTTTTTAATTTAAATATAAAAAACTGTTTGATGAGACACTTTTTGGATACGTTAGCATTCGAAAAAAATCCCCCCCCTCCCCCATGTTTGTGTTCGGTAAGCCGGAGTCGAGAAGTTTTCGGAAAACAGAAACCCGGATCTAATTTCGGACGGCACCGGATCATTTGACATAAATGGTGGAATTTTAAAATCGCTAACAGCCTGAACTTTATCCTGATTTTGCCCGGATTTTAAAACGCCGGGAGCAGTACTTTGGTTTTGGGCGACCGGGAATCCTGTCTCGGTCATCACAATTGGGCATGCCATTTCCAGGTGATGTACCCGAGGTGCCGGCATTTCTGACTGATATGGTGAGTTTTTTTGTCCAAAACATTACCAGATTTCCTATATTAGAGCCCTCCTCTGGGGTTCTATTAAATGGGCGACTTTATTTGCGAGGGGAGTTTTATGGGATTAATTGTGGAGGAGGGGGCTTTAATATAGGAAAGGGGAGTGGTTTTAATATAGGAAATACGAAATCTTAAAAATTTTAAGATTTAATTCTAGAAAAAAATTAATTAGGCTATTTCAATGGACGATCAGCATCTGTATGTGTGTGCCGCTTTTCATGGATTTGTGGCACAATTGAGCATTTCGGACCCATTCCGACCAAATTTGACACAAAAAGTAAGTGGTTTTTTTGCAAATTTTTTATTGCTAACCCTAATTTTTAACTAACTTTTAATACATCTTACAAAACAGGTTTTTCTTGGTGGAATTGTGTACCGGAACATGGGCATTATGCATGGTGGCAAAACGCCCTTGGGCAAGGACAGTGCCCTGAGGGTCGGTTTTACTAAGTTTTTATTTTTAATACCCACCATTTTTGGGCGCCTCCATCCCAACGCTTGGGCACTTCAGATTTATAAACAAAAAAAATTTATTTTACATACAAACATATAGGTATTATATTTTCTCTAATAGACCCCCCAGCCTTGCAATTAAACCCCCCCCCCCCCACCCTCGATGTGGCATTTGAAAGACCGTACGTATTCCTAAAATAGAGCCTCCTCTTGATGTGGAGCTCCCCCTGAAATAAAGCCACCCTTTTGACGAGGGTTAAAAATAGAGCCCCCGGGGCTTTATTTTAAAATTACGGTAGAACCCCTACTTGTAAGTTACGAATTTTTTCTTTTATTCGATTCGTCATTCACTCTTTTGGCATTTTTACTTTTTTGAATATTTCGATATTTTTTCGTCAAAATTTGAATCAAAAAATTAGTTTTTTTTTTTTAAATTATATATCTAAATTTAAATTTCAATATTGCAGAGTTATAACACGGAGAGGCGCTTCTTCATGGGCTTACCCTTTGAGGGTGGCCCTGCGCGGCTGCAATTGTCGTTGGACGGTCGACGGTTGTTCGTGTCCAATGGCTTCCTGTGCAATTGGGATGAACATTTCTTTCCGCAGATGGCAGAGTTAACCCAAAAAAATTTGCCAAAAATTTCGAATTAACCCCAAATTTTTTAGGCATGGTTCAATGATTGTTTTGGTAAATTTTTATTTATTTAAATTATTAATAAGACATTTTTTCGTTTCCAGCTATAACCGTATTTTTTGTATTTGAGATACCGAGCGTTCTGTTTTTCAACCCTCCTAAAATGGGCGTCTCTATTAGGGCTCCCGTAATTTTAACACCAGAAAAATTGACTCCGAAAATTGGACACTCAAAAAATGGACACACTGAAACAAAAATTAGCCGATCATTTTTGGTCTGACATTTTTGATCCAATTACAGTATTTAAAATCCACTTAGAACATAATATTTCGGGAAAAATTCCCCCCTCCCCCTCTAAACAGAGTCCACCCTTCCTAAAATGGAACCCCTTTTCGCTGAGGACTTGATATAAAACAGCGCCGCCAGCAGACTGGAAAAGCCAAATCCTTCCCCCCCCCCCTAAAATATTCCCATTTTGTGTAGGATTAGGTAATGAAACAGCGCTGCCATGACTGGAAATTGCCCATCCTCCTAAAATAGAACCCTCTTTTATGGAGGATTGCATGATAAAGCGCATAAACAATTTATTACCAAACCAACAAAAACTGCAGGTTCACATTGATCCGGCTGGCACAAAACCGATGAAGCTCGATGCTAACATTGGCATCCATTTTGAGACTGGCGGGGACGAAGAAGAAGCCACCGCCGCCGATCAGCAACAGCAGCGACGAGCAGCGGACAAAAACGGTGGCGGATCAGCAGCAACAGCAGCACAACCTCAGCAGCAACATTTTTATGCCAGAGAAATGCGCTTTCTAAACGGCGATTCCACCGCTGATCACCTATGATGATCATTGGATCAATCATTACTAGGGCGTGTAAAAATATGGAAATCCATATTTTTTTCCTGAACTTGGAACAGCCTGAAATGACCATAAAACATGTTTTTGCTTGGTTTGAAGCTTCTATGATCGATTTTCAAATCCATATTTTCCATATTTTGGAATTATATCCATATCTCTATATTTTATCTTTATTTCAATATTTTTTTTTAACCATATTTCGTCCTTTTTAAGAAAAACCCAAATGAAAAACGCAATAAAACTGAAAATACACGCATAAGGATCGATTTTTAACTTTAAAAAGAAGTTGACTAATAAAAGTCACCTTTTTAAACTTTTGTCAAGATCTTGGCAAGTTTTGGAAAAATAATATTTTATTTAGTTAAATTTTAATCAATTTTTTCCAAAAAAAGATTTGCTAAAAAAAAATTAACTTTCCGATAATAAATGATTTTACTGCTGTTAATATGCAAATGTATCTTATTTGCAATTTTAATCAATTATAAACGTTTTTTGAAAATTGCTCCACATTTTATAAAATTTTATGCTCATATTTTTCATTTTTTGGTTGGCATTTTGCCCGACGGTCATGAAATTTAGGCTTACGCTCGGGCCAACCTGCATAAAGTACTTGCACCTAAAAAACGGTACATTCCTACCGTATTGCGTAAAATAAAGGGGGTCACAATATTAGAAGCACCTCAAAGGTGGGATCTATTTCGCAATTTTTATTTGTATTTTTTTTTTTAATTTATTGCAATTTTAATTCAAATTCATATTGGAAACTATTCGGTTTAATGTTCATAAATTTGAAATTTTGATTTTGGTTCGGCACCTCCACTTGGCAATTTTTATTCTCCCATATAACCACCACAAGCATTCTCTGAGAAAGTGATCTGTGATCACCATAGCTCTTTTGATCAATCAATAATTGGGCTCACATTATTAGTACCAATTATTGGTTGATATTTGTAAATTTAAATCTGGGTTTTTTGGCTGTCGTCGTTTCGACGAATAATATGGACGTGCACAATTTGAGGGAGACAAATGCGACGCCACCTCACGGGATCAGCACGTTGCCAATTTAGGGTTTAAACATTTGTTGCATGAGACGCATTTGGCTCTTTCGTAGGGTTGTGTTCACAAGGAAAAGCCGACTTAAAACAGGATAATACATATATCGGCTCCGGTTTCCGAACTCTAATTATTAGGGCGTGTCAAAATATGGAAATCCGTACTTTTTACTGAACTTGAAACGGCCTAAAATGACCATAAAAAATGTTTTTAGCTTGGTTTGAAGCTTCTAGGATCGATTTTCAAATCTATATTTTGGGATTACATCAGGGCTCGCAGATTTTTTTTTTTCAAAATAAGGACAAATGGTTAAAAATCTAAGATTTGGAAAGATTTTCGCAAAATATAACGTAAAACGTTAAAAAGCAGTGCAAAAGCCTTAAATTGATCAATAACATGCATTTTATTAATGTAAAAATAACACACAAATGAATTATTCGTATTTCGCGTTTCCGCCAATTTGATCCAACATTTTGTGGTTAGGAATTTGGTACATTTGAGGACAAGTGAGATTGAATTGATTTTGTTTGAACCGAAGCCAAGGAAAATTATATGGGGTGGGGGTGCGGCGGTGCCGATAGGCGCCGCCGGAAAATTTTTTTTAAGAAACTAAGTGAATTTGTTGCGAAAATTTTGGTCCTTTCTTCGATTTTTCGCGTCTTATTTTTAATTCGGACACTGATTTAGCGGC
>JAKKIK010000548.1:0-28509 GCA_024500135.1 Heterodera carotae | reverse complement strand
GATTCGTGCTCAGCGTAATTTTTAAGCCTAGAAAAAGTGCCTTAAGTATTTTTAAAAATTTTTTTCGTCGGGACACCAATTGCACAAGATTGCCCGATTTTGACCTGGAAACCCGGCATTTGCCGGGTTTTGGGGGTTCGTGCCTGGTTTTTGCCGGGTTTTTGAAATTGCCGGGTTTTTGGCTTTTTTTGCCTACCCTCTAATACCCAAAAATTTGGTTTGTTATTTTAACCCACCAAAATTAAAACAGTTTGATCAAACAGGTGAAAAGTGGAGTTGTTTAATTGTTTTTGACCTTTTTTACAGTGAACAATTGGCCTAAAATTGCCGGGTTTTAGAAATTCCAGACCCCAAAAAGGTCCGGAATTCCAGAATTTTTTTCAATCAATAAAATCGATATTTCTTAAAAAATTTGTCAAATTTGCCTCACTTTTTAAATTCGTCAAATTTTTGTCCCATTAAAAAAAATTTATTTTAGCATTTTTTATCAAATTTAATCCCACCTATTTTCGGAAAAATTCTCTATTAAAAAAGTCTGGAACCCGGAATTCCGGATAAAAGGTCCGGAATCCCAAAGGTCCGGAATTCCGGAATCCGGTTTTCATTCCTGGTATATATGTATTACGATGGTCAGGTGGGAGATCGTCTCTATGAACTTCATTACGGCATACTGGACACGTACGATTTTGTTGAAGCCTAACAAAGCAACGGAATTAATATTCATTTATCTATAGAAATTTATTATTTATTTGAAACATTGTTCATTACCAAGAATTGATGCAATGAAGATGAAAGTGATGCTGAAATTGTCATACAATTCATTAAGTTATTAATTGTCAAAAAATGCATGTTAAAAAAAGAAACTAAAAAAGTTATATGATCAAAATTAGGGTTATACATAGAGACCGGACAACTGGATCAATCAGTTAATTGATCAAATTGGCTAATTTATTAATTCAATAATTATTGATCTTTAGACGGTTTTCTTCAATCAGTTAAATGATCAATTAATTGACAAATTTATTGGTCCTTCTGTGCTCACTTAATTACTCAATAACAATTAATTGAAGTGAAAAATTGAATGAATATTTATCAGAGAATAAATTGATAATTAATTGGTCAATTTATTGATTCAATAATTTTTAATACTTAATTGATCAATTAATTAAAGAATTTATTGATTCAATTAGTTCATATTATTGTTCAATTAATTGTTTGACCGGTCTCTAGGTGTACACATACTCTGAGCAGACCAGCCCATGTTTTGGTCCATAATTTTTGTGGCTCACAAATCAGCAAATTTTTAAATTAAAATTTTAATTTATGAAAATTTTTAACATTCCGATTTCAACGTGCCTAAACTTTTTTTCATCCATTTCAACCATTTCCGAACCCCAAACTCGAATTCGAACATTGTGTCAAAAGGCAATTTCAAGCGTTCATTATCGGGTCTGGGTCCGGAATTGGGCAAAGTGGATGTGGAAATCGTGATCAGCCAGTGATCACTGGTCACAAAGAAAGCTCACGCTTTCCCGAACTTAAAATTCAAACCACAAATTTTTTTAATGGGTTTATATATTATTAATATATAGACAACTTTATTGGAAAAATAAATAAAATTTCTTACTTGGCAATTTTTCATTGTTTTTTGATCATTGTCACCAGCAGAAGAAGGAGCAAACTCAAGTAAACAAATTGGGCAAGTCGGCTTCTCCTCACCATTTATTTCACTGTTTAAGCATTCCGAATTATTATTGGTATTATTGCTCTCTCTGTTCCCATCGTCTTCAACCAAATTGTTCGTTGCTTCCAAATTCATTGGATTGGCTAAATTTAATCATTTATATAGTGATTAATGCCTTAAATTTTGATCGTGAAAATGCCTTAAATTTTGTGAATAATGCCTTAAATTTGATCATTTATATGGAAGAACAATACCTTATTTAAATTTTAATCGTTTATATGGTGAACAATGCCTTAAATTTTGATCATTTTTATGACGATTAATGCCTTAATTAAATTTGATCATTATATGGTGAATAAATAATGCCTTAAATTTTGTGATAATGCCTTAAATTTTGATCATTTATATGGACGAACAATGACTTAATTAAATTTTAATCGTTTATATGGTGAATAATAATGCCTTAAATTTTTTTATTACATTATAGACAAGGTTTTCTAATTTATGTGTTCTTCCATGTTCTATTTTCTTTTTTGTTGCCATGTCCATGGTGTTAAGGCAGTTCGTACAATTTAAAATGGCAATGACTATAACTTTTTTTCTTAGTCAACAATATTCAACAAAATTGGTATCATTCAAATGTTCGTTGCAATTTAAAAGCGCTATCATTATGCAGGGGGAGGCTAAGCAATTAAGCTACTCTTGAAAAAGTTACGATTTAAAAATTGCGAAAAATCGAGAATTTTCCATGTATTTTTATGACTTTTACTTTATACTTTTTTTAGAGTGGTGTTTATCCGCTTAGCTTCTGCTAATCCATATTCTTCTAAATACATTGAGCTTTCGAATCATACCAATATTATTATAAAAAAATGTTGACTGATAAGAAAATAAAATTATTACTACCATTTTAAATTGTGCAAACTGCTTGCTATTATTGACCCGCATGTCCAAATTCAAACCCTAATAAAAAATGACTAATTAATTAAAATTTGAGCAACTAATTTTATTTTATGCTTTAATTTCTCTTGCGTCCATTTTCTGAGAAATTTCACCAACAAAAATAAAAATTTTAAAACTTACCAATGGCAAATTCAATGGACAAGTAAAAGGAGATGATAACGCAGAAAAGGAACCAACAATTCATCCTCATAATTATTATTATATTTGGATAAAATTTAGTTGGAAGTTTAATTATTAGCCTGCAGAAAAAAAAAGGATTTTGTGTAAATAAATTTAGTGTAAAAAAACAATTCATTTATTTATTATAATATATGTTTTTAAATTTTAGCTCAACATATGTACATATGTATATTACAATAATTGCATTTTGAACGGATTTTTGCCTTTTGGCAAGGTACTTATTTCGGGGATGCCTTTCGGTACTTTTATAAGCCTCTCTAATGGCACTTTTATTGGTTCGGCGTTTCTTCTGTCGTTTGGTGCGACTTTTGCAGATGAATCGCCCGCTTCGATCACAAAGTATGGACCAAAGTTAGACCATAATAATTTTTTGTGGGGGTTTCTTCTATGCTGCCCCGGGAATGCTACCATGACGCGGTCGCCTTTTTTGAATTTGTTCGCGGTAACCTTAGGCTGTGCGTCAAACCATCGCTTGTTTTGTGTCCGTGCCTCCTCCGAGTTTTTTTGTGCTTCTTCCAGCATATTCGCCAGATTTTCACGAAACAATTGACTGTATTTTTCACAGTCAATTGTGTATGCCGGGTTTACGGGAAAAGGCACATTTTTATCAAGCGGAAAACGCGCGTTTCGCCCAAACATGAGGAGAAAGGGTGAAAAGCCGGTGCAATTGGAGGGTGTCAGATTATATGCAAACACTGCGTAGGCCAAACGTTCGTCCCACTCCCAATTTGAGGCCGTCGATTTTTTCAGAATGCCGATTATGGTTCTATTTGCCCTTTCTGCCATTCCGTTTGCTTGCGGATCATACCCAGCAGTAAAAGTGTGCTTCATGCCCAAAATTTTCGCAATTTCTTGCAGAGTACTGTTCAAAAATTCCTTCCCACGGTCGGAATGTATTTTTTGCGGGGCCCCGAATAGTAATATGAATTTTTCGACCAGAATTTTTGCGATTGAGTCCGCCGATTTGTTCGGTATTGGGCTGGCGACTACGTACTTTGTGAAGTGATCGATAATCACACAAATGTATTTGTGGTTCGATGCGCTTGGTCCGACGTCCAACACATCCATACAGACTAATTCCAACGGTTCAGTGGACACAACCAATTTTAGCGGCGGTTCGTTTGCGCGGGGTGTTCGGGTATGCGCGCAAATTCTGCAACTATTATGCAATCGGATGCAGTCGCTGAGCATGTTAGGCCAAAAATATTGTTCTGAAAGCTGCTTGGACAACTTTTTCCCGCTCATATGCCCTGCACAAATTCCTTCATGCCGATTTTTGATCAATTATTGCCGAAATTTTCTTGGTACAAACAGCCTCATTTTCTCGCCATTTTCACAAAAATAAAGCATGCCTTCAAGGGTAACAAATCTGTGGCATTTGATAAGTATGCTTTGCCTTTCTTTTGGGTCCGCAGGCATTACTTTTCGCTCCAGAAAGTTATAAATTGGTCCCATTTCTCCCATTTTCGTTTGTTCGACCCAGTCTTCTCGTTCGTTCATCAAATTGTCGTTGTTTGACTTTTCCCCCGTAATTTGAGCCATTCCAACCAAAGCAATGTCGTCTTCGTCAACTTTATCTGTACATTTTTCCTGTCCCGCTTGCGATCGCGACAGAACATCCGCAATTATGTTCTTTTTCCCTGGCTGATATTCGACTTTTAGAAGGAACTTAGAGTTCAATTCAAGCAGCCATCGGTCAACGCGTGCATTTCCCGTCTCGTTTTTGCTACGGAACATCCAAATTAACGCCTTGTGATCGGTGATCACCCGAGTTGGTAACATTGTTATAAATTGTGCAAATTTTTTTGTTCAAAGCGGATTGCTAACGCCTCAAGTTCCGTTGCGGAGTACCGCGACTCGTGACAATTGCATTGTCGGGATGCAAAATAAATTGGCCTTACTCGATTTTCGGTATCCGGCTGGCTTAGTATCGCCGCAATTCCGATTTTACTTGCATCGGTCATGACAATGAAGCCTCTTTTGGGATCATTTCGTGCTGCCTCGAAATCGGGAAAATACAAGACAACATCTTCGACTTCTTCTTCTTTAGCTCATCAATTGCACTCTTTTCCATTTCCGATTTTAAATTCAGATTTATGACTTAACAATTTAAAAAGCGGGGCGGCTATTGTTCCGAATGAATGGATAAATTTGCGGTAATAAGTGAGGAATCCGAGCAGAGAATGAAGTTCTTTTTTGTTTCCCGGTATAGGCATTTCGGTCACCGGCCTAATTTTATCGATGTCCAACTTTATTCCGTCCCTTGTAAGAACATGGCCTAAAAAAGGTAATTCATTCGCGCAAAGTTGACATTTTGACAACTTCAATTTCAGTCCGGCATCTTTTATCAGGGCAAACACAGTACTCAAATGTTTCATGTGCTCGTCAAATGATCCAGACGCGACCAAAATGTCATCAATATAAATGAACACAAAATCGTTTATTACTCCGCTGAACAACCTGGTCATAAATCTTTGAAAAGTTGCCACTGCATTGGTTAAGCCAAATGGCATAACCTTGAACTCGTACAGGCCGTGTTCCGTAGTGAACGCCGTTTTTTCGACCGAATTTTGTTCCATTTTTATTTGCCAATAGCCTGACATGAAATCCAATGTGGTGAAAAACTTTTTTCCCCCCAACATTAGGAGAATATTGTCGATATTGGGCAACGGGAAACTGTCCTTGCGTGTTACCGCGTTCAGTGCGCGATAATCAACGCAAAAGCGCAGCGAACCATCTCGTTTTGGGACAAGAACGATGGGGCTGGACCACGGAGACATGGATGGTTGTATTACGCCCCTGCCCAAATAATCTTGCAGCATTACAGCTATTTTCTCTCTGTAGAGGTACGGCACTTGTATCATTTTAACTTTGATTGGGACCGCATTTTCAGTTTCGATTTTGTGCTCGACCAAATCTGTTTGTGTCAGTTCTTCGTCTGATATGGCAAAAATTTCACGGAACTGTTCACTAAGACTCTGTACTTGCTGCTTTTGTTCGTCTGACAAGGCCCCGATGCCCTTTTCAACTTCATTCCACGGGCATTGCCTTATTTCGCTGTAGTCTTTCACTTGGGCCCCTTTCTGTTCAACGAGAGCTGGAATGGCCGGACTGCACAAAAAATCTTCACTCTCATAACAATCGTGAATTGGTTCGGCCTGCCCCACGTTTTGGTTTGTCTCTAACATGATTGGGACTTTTGACCAATTTGTGATCGGTGCAATAATTTTGCCGCCTTTTACGACGTTCACAGTAGGCTCTACCCGAAGATTCTCCGTTGCATCAGAAAAAACCATTATTTCCGTATTTTCGAAATTTTTTCCGACTTCCATTTCTAAAATTTTTGTTGCTCGGGGACCGATGGTCGTCCCATAAATCACAGTGATGGCAGTTTTGCCTTGGGTCTCCGCTGTACCAAATTCGATCATTGTGTCGTTAATCTCGTCGTAAAGTTGAAATCCTAATTTATCCAATGCATTCGTGCCAATAAGCAAATCAAATCCAATCTGCACTTTCGTTACGTGAAAAATAACTTCAGCCGGATTTTCAAATCCGCGGCGACTCTTGTGCAGTTACGCGAAATGTGACCTATTTCATTGCAATTAAAGCATTTCCATTGGCCGCGGTCGGTGTTTTGTTGTGGCCGCCACCCGCTACTTTGGTTTGGCCTGAAATTTGTAGTGCGGTCGCGACTTGCAAAACGCTGGTTTTCGGTCAAACGCATTTGGTCTCTTTCTCCCCACTGTCTTTGGTTTGCCGAAAACAGCTGCGTAGCACGCTGTGTGGATTCCGCCCGAGCTGCAATTGACACAAAATGATCGATTGTCATGCCCGGTGTACGAACAAGTTCCAGGTTCAGTGCCAAATCCGGATTTCCCATTGATCGGATAAGGAATTTGATGGCATATTCGTCGCAGAGGTTTTGCGTCATCCCAGCATAGGCTCTTTTTACCAGCCCCGAAATTCGGTTAGCTAATGCGTCGATTGTTTCGTTGTGACCGCGCTTCACGCCGATCATCAATTCATCAAACGCGCTGCACTGAGAGGCATCTGTCTCTTCAAGTTGATTCAGCATATCTCGGCGGATCAGCGCATATTTGAATGGCTGAGTCGCCTTTGCCGCTTCGAATGCTCTTTCAGCACGGCCATTCACTTTGCTCTCGAGAACAGTTATTCGTTTCTTGTCTGGCCATTCGGCCGTGTATGCGTCAAATTTTTTAAAAAATTGCCTAATTTTATCCATCCCCTCTGACCCAACGAGGTCCGGTACTTTTTCCAGCACCAAATGGTACTCCAAACTACTCCAGACGGCCGTGTTTGGTTGCGTTGGTGGGAAAAATTCATTTGCGTTCGCCGTTGGGTGGAAATGCATCGTTGGAAAAGGATACTGCCTTCCGTGCTGTTGTTGGGGCGGATTATAGACTTTTTGTCGCCCTTCTCCGTTCCTTCTTGGCGGGACGTTCTCCGGATGACGACGCTGTTGATAGACTTCTTCTTGTTGCATCATGTGCATATTGACACTTGGCAGTGGCATTTGGATGCCCCACATTTGGTTGCACTGTCCATACGACAGATATTGTGGTTGCGGATGCCAATTTAAGTTTGGGTGGTTCGGGGGGGCTACATTTGGAAATTGCAATTCATTTGCATGATTTTGGGTTATAGCGTGCGTTGCGTTTGGACCGTACGCATGCGTGGCGCGCGCATTGGCTGATGTTGGGGTCGATGTGCGCGGAAAGCGTTCATATTGCGCTCGGTTGCGCAAAAAATTTTCATCCCTTTGCCCAAAATTTTGGTCGTATACAGCGCCATTTGCATTCCACAAAAATTCCCTTCTCGGTGCATTTTCAAGCGCCGGTACATTTGCATAATGATTTTGAAAACCTTGCATACGCTGCTGCTGTTGGTTTGCATTCGCCGGCGCGTGGTTTGACTCGATCGACACATGGAGGAGCTGGTTGAGCACTTCTTCCTGGTTCAAACTCATTTCGTTCTCACTTAAATTGTCATCATTTGTATTTGCAATGTTCTCATTTAATGGGTTGGGTGGGGGGATCATTTCATTATTTCTTTGATCAACAACTGCTTGGTTTTGCTGCTGCTCATTCAGCACATTCTGTTCAACAACTTCTGCTGGATTTTGCGCATTCGCAAACGCTCTCATGTTCAGCGCTCTTTGTCGAGTCAGTTGAGGCGAGCGCGTAATCATTGCAGAACGTCCGGCTCAGCGTTTTGTTGCAAAAGATGTTTTGTTGGTTCGCAGTTTTCACCGACTCGGTGTTTAGCTTTTTCCGTGATTCGGTTCGAATTTTAAGCTTTTCCACAATTATTCAACCGACTCGGATTTTTACTCCTTATTTTTCCCTCAATTCGTCCGATTCGGATCAAATTTTATTTCACTTCACACTTCAGTTTAATTATTGTCCGACTCGGATCAACAATTTCCACTGCACTTCACTTTTCCACTTTCCTACCTATTTTTCAATTTTCCCGACACCGTTTACCTGCTTTCCTCAGGAGCGCCAAATAGGATGAAATTTCTTCGGCCTCTTCGCTGGAACACCAAAATTGGACACACACACTAGCACAGCTTTCGAACACAATTTATTATCACACACACAATAAATTAGACCACACAAAATTTGCTCGATTGAACGAACTGAAGAAAACATGAAATAAATTACAGAACAGAAAAAAGAATGAACAAAATGCCAAAATATTTAAAGTCAATACAATTTCCAAATTATCCAACACCATGATTAAAAACAGTGGCAAAAAAATGGCAAAATTTTGGCAAAAAAGTGGCGCTAAATTTTTTAGCGTGAAAATCATCCAAAAATGCACATACCTTTTTAAATATTGTATTTTTCACTGTTTCTAAAAAAGTTCATTTTTCCCGATTATCGCTATTTGCAGAAAAAAATGCTCGGAAAATGGGGGTGGGGTGTCCAGCGGTGCCGATTGGCGCCGGTGTCAAATTTTTTGATAATTTAAGGCTAATTTTGTTAAGAAAATTTGTATTAAAATTATTGGCAATTCTAAAAAAGTGGCAAATAGTGGCAAATGCCGGCAAAATCGCTACCCTGCTCCCGACTCTGAAATTTTTGGTCCTCAATTCTTGCCCCTAAACGGTTGAGGGGGGGGGGGCGGGGTTGTGGGGAAACCATTAACAAAAAAAAATTTTCTAAAGGTAACATAGTGCATGATTAGCCTAAGCCTTTGCCTAAGCCCAGGTTAGTCTTAGCCTAAGCCCAGGTTAGTCTTAGCCTAAGCCCAGGTTAGCCTTTGACTAAGCCCAGGTTAGCCTTAGCATAAGCCCAGCTTAGTCTTAGCCTAAGCCCAGGTTAGCCTTTGACTAAGCCCAGGTTAGCCTTAGCCTAAGCCCAGGTTAGTCTTAGCCTAAGCCCAGGTTAGCCTTTGACTAAGCCCAGGTTAGCCTTAGCATAAGCCCAGGTTAGTCTTAGCCTAAGCCCAGGTTAGCCTTTGCCTAAGCCCTGGTTATGCTTTCATGGCTCTAACCAGGGTTTAGGATAAGCCTAACCAGGGCTTAGGCTTAGTCCCCGGTTACCTATGAAATAATTATATCTTTTGCTTGCAGCAGGTGTAGCTTCAGATCATGGAATTTTTTTTTGTTTTTGGTTTGCTTTTCGTCCAATTGTAAAGCTTTAACCTAAATAAATACCTTTTATTTCAAGCGACGATTGAAAACGATTTTTTATCGATTTTATGCATTTTTACATAAAATTATTCACTCGTAGCTTTTCTTATGACTTCCTCATCATACATATACACGCAAGGCACCACAAATATTGATTTGTAGAAATTTTTTATATAATTTTTTTGCTGCTTAATAACGCGGCACCTGTTTTTTAATGGCATCCCCCTAGCGATTCAAATGGTCTCGAATGAATGATTGCATGACAAAATTATGTTATGTGCGGTTTTTCACGTGACTTTGCACTTTACTTTATGTATTTGAAAATTTTACCATTAATCAAGCCGTTTTCGCCTCCCCCCGCAGTTTTCACAAAATGTTACCATTACCCGTCCACGAACTGAGCTACTTTTGATTAAGCATCCCAGTCCCGACAAAATTGGTAGGCACCAATTGAAGCGTTCATTTAGAGGTTAAACCTGCCGTATTTCCTCAAATAGCCGCCCCCCCCCCCTCTAATTACCCCCCCCCATTCGAAGGGGTATCTAAAAATAGCCGCCACCTCTCTATTTACTGCCTCCCCCTTTAAGGGAGAAATTTTTAAAAATTTTGGGAAAAAATGAAATAAAAAGATGGTTTTGGTGAACAATAATGGACATAAACTACCTACCTGGTTTAATTAAAGTACCTCTGGCCAAATGAAGTTTATTTTGGCGGTGGATTGCAGCTAACAACTAAGTCAAGATGCGATCAATAAAAAAACATTTATAGGAAATATTTGATAAAACAAAGATTTTGGGTACTGTTAAATTTAGCAAAAAATAAAATAAAGTTTTTCAGAATAGAATCCGCAGAATTATCTGTAAATCAAAAAAAGATACAAAACTAAATATTTCAGAACCGGCTCTGTTAAATTCAGTGCATGGTCTGGTCCGTGACGAAAGGTAGTTAAAAAAAATCGAGTAGGTATTAAAATAAGCGAAGTTGAGACGGTGCAGAAAAACCTCGACGAATTTGAGCGATCAATTTCAGATGGTTCGAAATGTCGAATAATTAATAATAAAAACGCTAATTTTTTGATTTAAACCAATTAGGTATGCAGTTTTTGACACCCGGCCTTTTTGTCTATTCGACTTTTGGACCCATTATACATTCAGAGCTGTAGCTAGTTCTATAATATGGGGCTCAAAATGCGCGTTATTAAAATAAAAAATATTATGAATTTATTTTCAATGATCATTTGTTGAATCATAGTTAAAAATAATAATTTTTTATTGTAAGCCCCCCGAATTGCTCATAAATTTCGTGAGGAAATGTTGGAAAACAACCCCTGATTTATTCGATTAAAAAAAATGTTTTTTTTTGTGTAAATTTACTTATAAAGTACAAGGTACCGCGATTGTAGGGGAGTTACCTGTACCAACCAAAGTACCGGTACCGGTTTCTATGAGAAGTACCAGTACCGCGAATCCTACCTTTCACAAGTCTTGACGCATAACATAATACCGAAGTAAATTTATACACAAAAAGATGGCAAAAATATGTACATACATATATTATACACATAAATATGCATATAAATAATCTAATTTAATAAAAACAAAAGAAATAATTTAAAAAAATCCTAATATGTGTTTTTTAGGCTTCATCTACGTGACGTAAAGCGTACAAAAATAGGTATGTTTAGCAGTTGAACACAAAATTACAGCTGCACACATTTTTGATAATAATTGACTACAAAATCAAATAAAACAGTTCATAAATGCCGTTGTTCGTTTCATCTGTTCTTTTGTCATTATTGCCTGCAAATTATGATCATATAAAAAATCGTATAAATCGGCTTACACAATTAAAATTTATTTTTTTGTAGCCCAAGAGTTTGGCTGATGATGTGAGTTGTGCATCCCCCTTCTTTCCGTCTATTAGACGGGAGGCCTCCATTTAGGGGGTCTCCTATTTTGCAATTTCTCGTCGAGACGTGGCTTATTTTAAAGGGGACACCTCAATTAGAAGGGGCGCTTGTAATAGAGAAAATACGGAATTTGCTCGAGTAAGCCATTGCCTCAAATTTTCTTAATTTCTCAGCTTACCGTGAGGAAGATCTTGGCCTTCAACGACCGCACGGCACATTGGACATGTTTGCTCAAATTTAAGCCTAAAAATTCATATCAATTGATTTATGCGTCTAATCATTTTGTTAAATTTTTTTTATTCAAATTTAATTTTGTTAGTTCAAAATCGGGTAATACCAAATTCATTGAGTAAAACAAAAAAAAAACATTTTTACCATTCATCAACGCAATGACGATGAAATATATGCTTAAATTGTAATGTTTAAAAAAATATATCAATTTTTTTAAACTATTTTCTCACTTTACATGCTCGTAACACTTTCATTGTCAACTGATCAGAATGCTTATATTTTTCTAAGCATATAGAGCAAAATGTTTTTGCATTATTCATCTTTTTTTCATCAGTTTTGTCCACATTATCAGCATTTTTATTTTTGTTGAAGAAATCTATTTATGAAAATGCAAAATGAATTCTGGGTTATTTTCCATGCTTAATTAATAGAGACCGGATTTACTAGTTGCAAAAAGCACCAAAATCGTTTCTTAAAAAGTTGCTAAAAACGAAAACATAATTTCTAAAAGATTAAAGGTCATATTTGCCGACAGGAATCTAACCTAAGAATAGGTAAGCAGAATTTAGACGATTAAAACATGCGCGAAAAGATTTGACGAGAAAACCTAAAATTGATTTTTAGATGTTTATTTTTTTTTGCAAAATGCTTAATCCTTAACTTCTGCTTATTAATAGACTTTAAACAAATGGAGTTTTTTCGAATGATTGAACTCAAATTTAAACAAAAAAATAATTATTAAGGAAAATACCATTATCAGTTGTCTCATTTCTGTCCATGTTTAATGTAAAAAGCAACAACAACGGCAATAAAATCATCTCAATTTTGGGGTTTAATAAGTATCTATACAAACGAGAAAAAAAACGAAAAAAGTAAATTTATGAAAAAAGCAAAATGGATTTATCGATTCTTTATTTAGTGCAAAGACATTAAACATTATACACATACACGCTATCTAAAATGATTTAAGAATTAGTATACGATATAATGATGCATTTAATATTGCACTGGAATTTAATTTCTTTGAATTCTTAAATGAATTTGGATAGGAAAAAAACCAACTTTTATAACATTTCCAAGTCAATCAAATTTATGGGCGTCGGACCAGTCCAATAGGATAGTGTTTGTCGGACGTCGCTACCCGAGAAAGGCACCCCCCACTCCTGCCCCCGAGAAGAGGAGGGGTTTGACAATGGGGGATTTGGCGACGGTAGTCTCGAGTCCCGCATGCCCCGACAACCCCGGCCACTCTTCCTGCCTCAGTCTCTGTTGTCTTAACTTCCCCGACCCCCCAGCCCGTCTCGGTCCGACCGTTCAGCCCGTCCATGACTGCCGACTGTTGGCTTGAAAGTACCCTGGGGGAAGGATCCAGGCCAGAATTGCCAACGTTGATGGAACGACGGGGGGACCCCGGAACGTCCCGGCGAAGCGTGCGGCGACGTCCCCACCCCGCAAATTGCCGCTGAGACTATGCCGAGATGTGCAAGCCAACCCATCCGCCCACATGCCAACGTCGACAGCGAGGTGCTATGACGAAGTGACAAAAGTATCAATGTGGGCGAAGTGACAAAAGTATTAATGTGGGCGAAGTGACAAAAGTATCAATGTGGGCAAGTGACAAAAGTATTAATGTGGGCGAAGTGACAAAAGTATCAATGTGGGCGAAGTGACAAGAGGGCTAATGTGTGGTGATCAGAAGAGGCGGGTCATTTCAGTACGGAATAAATGATTTTAATTAATTAAATGATATTTATTTAACCTAATAATTAGATTTGCTGACCCTAAATATAATTTCGAGTTTATTTTAATATTCACAATCTACTCTAACAAATCGATTTATTTACACAAAAAAAATAATAAAAAAAAACAAAAAATTGCAATTTTTTTAGTTTTTTTAAGCCCACACATTGAATAATGTGACACAAGAGAAATTAACAATACTTCAAGCCAATATAACAATAGCTCCGTAAGCCGCATCTTGTGCTCATAATAAAAAGATGCGTTAAATCACAGTCCTGCTCACGGATTCCTTGAAGTTTCCAGTTCATGTCTGCATGGCAGAAATGTTATTTAATTTTAAATAAAAAACACCGATATAGCAAATCTCGTCCACATTTTTTTTCGTCAAGCGCCTTATTTTGGTTAAAATTGCTGCTGGATTGAAGTCATGTTGCCGAATCCAAATTTGGAATTCTCGGTGCGCAAGTCGAACTGGGAAAAGCGCACTAACTAAATGACTTAATGCTTATTTGCATATACATTTTTTCATTGCTTGCACCTAACAATGTCGTATTTATTCGGCTTGGACCGTGCAGATCGGGACGGATTCTAGGTTGATAGGTTGATCAGCAGTTGCAACACTTAATATAAAAAGCAGCAAAATATAATTGCAATGCATGCTGTAAGAGTCATAAAATGTTTCAGCCGACTTGTTGCGGGGAGAAAAACCGCGGTAAAAGCCGAAGAAAAAAGGCCGATGAAAAATGCCGAGGATTAAAGGCCAACGAGTAAAGGCAGAGACAAAAAGCCGTCGAAAAATGCCGCGGAGAAAAAGTAGATGAGCCGGCATGTTCGCTGTGCCTTTAGACAAATTTTGTTTTTTATGTAATACATATTCTTAATTATTAAGAAATGAAATTTTTATTTTAATCATTCTTCTATTGATAATACCCATGTGTATTTGGTCATTATTAATGGGTGCAAGTGTTATTGCGCCTGTTTCGTTGGGTTCTACTAAGAACACTACCACGATCAGCAAGTATTACATCGGTTCGAACTGCAGCATCATACAGAACTGCAGTATCAACGATCGGCCGTGCGGCATCCCACGGCAAATTAAAAATTCTGGCATCAGGATCAGCGGGCCTTGGTGGAGGAGCAGTCGGTGCAATGCTCTTGATGGAGCTTCTCGAGAAAATCGCAACGACAACAAAGCCAGCCCGGAATTGGACAAATCAAGTAAACAATTACGTTATTTATTTAAATTATTTTAATAAAATAAGAACATTTAGTTGACCTAATGTTTCCAATTTGTTTATCTTTGCCATCAGTGGATTTGTTCATTCGTAAAGATGACTGGAAATTGGAAACTATTTTTCAGAAAATTGAACGCATTTCAGGGCGCACCGGTTTATCGCAATTTTGTTTCTTCGGTTGGAAAATATTTTTTAATAAATGACAAATAGGTATGCAAAAAAACTTAAAAATATAAATATACCGCTATCTCTAATAATCAAATTGCTAATAATAAAAATGTTAATGCTTATAACACTTTTATATGCACATGGAAATATCAAGCGACTGATGAGAAGCGACGGCGATTTGGATGGGCTATTCAAACGCACATTGCTGAGAGAACAAAAAAATGATTGTTTGATCGAAACAAGATTTTGTAATTAGCATTCATAGTCGAACCAACTTGTTAGAGTAGATTGTGAATATTAAATAAGCTCGAAATTATATTTATGGTCAGCAAATCAAATTATTAGGTTAAATAAATATCATTAATTAATTAAAATCATTTATCCGTACTGAAATGAACCGCCTATTCTGATCACCACCCATTAGCCCTTTTGTGACTTCGCCCACATTGATACTTTTGTCACTTCGCCACACTGATACTTTTGTCACTTCGCCACACTGATACTTTTGTCACTTCGCCACACTGATACTTTTGTCACTTCGTCTCACCATGTTTTTTCGCCTCTGTTTGCGCTCTTCGCGAAGGAATTGGGGACCAGCGCTGTGGACTTGCCCGCTGTGGGACGGGAATGGCCGAACGGACTACATGGGCAAATTTCAGTTCGCTGTTCGATAATTGCGTGGTAGTTAGAAATTTATTTATTTGTACAAAAATTTCAAAAGTAAAAATTTAGGCAATACTCGTACTGAAAATCTTTCGAAGCTTCATAAAGTATCAATTACTTTTCAATTAAATGTTCACAACTTGATGAAATTTGACTAGTAACAAATTATGATCTAGGTATGTTGAACCCCAAAAAGACAAAGTAAACCTTTTAAATAAATTGCAAATTTTAAAGCGGTTAGCGAATTAATTAAAAGGGATCCAATATCTTTGGGTTTATTCATAAGTTTATCCAGTTTGGTTTTTGATCAGCCCTTTTTAGGAAAAAATTGAAAAAAACATGTGAACAGAATGGATAAAAAGACGATAACATTCCGCCAAAATATTTGAATTTAAATATGGCGCACTAATTTTTTGGCGCAAAATTCAAATTAAGACCTGGGTCGTTGGAAAAACTACTCAGAACCAATTGAAAAAGTTCCAAGCAGTTCAACAGGCATAGCATTGCTCAGGATAAGAAGTTATGCTCGAAATGCCTACAAGAATATATCGATATGCTTTGGCAAGTCCATCTCTGATGATATTTCTTTTGAATAGCTAAATCTTAAATTAAATATAAAACAAATGCTTTAGAAAATTGAAATTATTATTTTGAAACAGAAACTAAATTAAATAGAAATTTATTTTGATTAGCTGTTTCCGGTAAGGGAAATATGCGTGTTTTTTTATACAAAGCATGAGAAATTCATCTCTCCAACAAGTAATATGACTTTCCGGTGACTATAATTATGTTAATAATAGTTCCGTTAAAATATGTATAAATGAAGTAATATCTAAAAAATATTCATTTAATTATTGCTGAATCTAACTTCTACAAAAAATTTTTAAAAACAGGCTTATCTTTTTAATAAAAATGAACGGAGGAAAAAGATGTTACCAATTTGTTGTATTTATTGTTTTAAATATTTGCTTTATTACTGGTACGCCTAGTCAACCCCCCAATGCATCCGAACAAAGTTCGAAGAATATTTAATAAATATTTATACCCTAATTTCCTGTACTAGAGCTCCCGAGGATCTTTAAGCCCTACGCTCAAAATTTTTTTAGCAACGCTTAAAGGGTGGCTCTACGAGGAGAGTGAGGGCGACTGAGTTCTGTATTTTTCAACATTTATAAAGACTGAGTCTAAAATTACCCCTATATGTGGAGATCATTAAAAAAGAGTATGGGGGAGTTTTATTTTTTAAAATCCCTCAATAGGATGCTTTATTAGCGCTGGGAGGGGTCTACTAAGAGGGGAAGGGGCACTATTACAGGAAAATAAGGAAATTAAAATTTCCATTGTTATTTACAGTATTTGTAATTTAGCTGAAATCCATGCGTTGGTTCTGGATGCCATTGACTGGGCTCATCATATTGTTTTGATAAATAGAATACCTAAGCAATTAGACAGGTATGGACGGACATGACGGATAAAATTAAAAATAATTTTTTTTTTGTTTTTAAAATTTTGGATTGGATCGTATTATTATATTACTAATTTATATAATTGACTTAAAATTATGGTGTACATTTTAAAGAAGCGATAAGGCCCAGTTTACTCCATTTTCATTGTACCCGTCGCCAATACCACGAAAGTTCTATGAACAAGCATTGGACGTACAGGAGGTATAAATATAGTGTAACTAGGGATGTGTCTGGTTGCCGAAAAAACTCGAAAAAAATTAGAGTGACTCATAAAAATGGCGCTTTCAAAACAAATGTGATTCAGAATCCGATTTGAAATTTGCGTAAAAAATGCTAAAATCTGGACCAGCCCTTATAAAAAATTTGTTTATTGTAATAAAATAATTAAAAAAACAAAATATCCAATTTTAGGCGATGAGTTTGCTGTACTTTCGCATTTCATGCGATTTCGATTTTCTGAAGATGGCTTACAAAGATGTGATTGAGTCGGACCTATCCGTTGGAATGTTCATGAAACTTTTGGATGAGATGAATAGGGAAGGAATAAAACAACCATTGGCCATCTTTTTGCAGAGATCGGTATGAGTTAAATAAAATTTCGAATTTTCTCTAATAGACCCCCATCCCCTAATGGTAGTGACGCGTCCGAAATTTCGGTTTCGGTTTTCGGGTTTATTTCGGGTTTTTTGGCTTTCGGTTTCGGTTTCGGTTCCGGGTTGCGAGTTTCGGGGTTACCCGAAACTAAAAACACACCCCTAATGATGGCCCTTACTCCTAATAAACAGACCCCTAATTACTGTGTTTTTGGCCAAAATTATTTACTCAATTAATATTTGAATTTCAAGTGACAGAAAGTAAATAAGTTAATTAATTTATTTTGTAAAGTTGTACTTCACTTGGCTTAGTGGTTAGTCCTACAGACTCCAATTGAACTTTTACGGTTGGTTCGGGTCCTTTCTAGTGCATTTATTTTTATCTTTTTTTTAAGAGAGGTCATTTGAAGGGCTATTAAAGAGGGATTAAAAATCGCAAAAAGGACGCCATTAATGGCACAAAATATCAAAAAGGGCAGCCAAACAGGCTGAAACTTTTAAACCATTAAAACTGAAAAATGTAAAAAAAAAAACTATTTTGGGACAAGAAAATCGATTTTAGGGACTGTTTTTTATTCGAAAGGTCGGTCCTTAGTGGGTGCATTTTGCCAGTTTTCGCCAAATCGAGATAAAAATTCAAAAAAATGGCAAAAAGAGCATTTAGCCTCTTTTAACAGACCTGGTCATTTGTTTTTACTTAATTTTTCCGTAAGAAATGACCTTAAATTTCAAAAATTTCGCGGCGGCGCCTATCGGCACCGCCGAAAAAATTTCGTACATTTTTAACCTAAAACGAAAAAAAAAGTCTAGAAAATGATAGACAAATAGCGGATTTATGAAAAACTCGAGCGAAAAACCAAATTTTTTGAATAGCAATGAACCGGAAAATTTTTTAGCTTTCGGTTCCGGTTTTTTCGGGTTTTTTTGCTTCCGGTTTCGGCTTCGAGTTTCGGGTCTGACTTTCGGTTTCGGTTTCGGGTTTCGGTTTTCGGGTTTTTTCACTTTCGCCGCGTCACTACCTAATGGTATTGAATAGGAGTTACAAAAACACAACTTTGCTGTATTAAAATTTGAGACCGGACAATAGGGTCGATCGGTCGGTTTGGTTAAATAACCCAAAAAAAAAAAATCGAAAAGAACCAAATTCTCTGTCCGGTCAAAACTCGAAACCGAAAATCGAAAAAGACTGAAAAAACTCAAAAAAAAAATCGAACGGTTAAAATCACCCCATCTTCCTTCCCCCAAGGGACTATTGAAAAATAGAACCCCCTTTAAATAGAACTAGCACCACCAGCAGCATAACTCGCCAACTGCCCATATTTTGGGCTTTATGTAACATTTTTTTAGTGCACCAATTTCTATGTTATTGATATCATATAAATTTTAGAAGTTAAGAATATTAATTTTTAATTTGTGAAAAAGTCAGATTTTTTATAACTTTTTAAAGTGTTGTTTATAGTTTAGCTTCTGCTTAATGGTCGCTTCTAATATATAAGAATTTTTCTAATGATATTCACTTTGCTGAATTTCGTAACAAAAAATGCGACATAATTATTTAAAACAATTTCACATTTAGGATTATATGATCACAACTACAAGCTCAGATTCACAGCACACCGAGCCTGCTGATTGTCAGCTTAAGCAGGTGGTGTTCACCGATGATGAACATTTATTTATTAACAATTTAATTTGGGATTCAACGGGACCGGTACTTTTCACCAAACCGGGACAAGTTGTCCCGGTCAGAAAATCGGGACAAGTCCCGGTCCCGTTGAACCCCCCCCAAAATATGTTAAATATTTTATTTTATTTTTTCCTCAATTAATTGTTATTAGCCAATTACTTGGTTTATGCTCAAAAACTTTTTTTTTTTTGGCTTTTTAGTAATTTATTTATGAACTGTATAGTCCAATGTTTAATGTGTTTAGAAGTGGGACGAATCAGCCAAGTCCTGATCTCCTACAAATTTGCCAATAATTTAAGAATCGAATTTATCAAATTTTCTTTGCTATCCTAATATATATAACATACATAAAAATAATTTTGACATTTATTAAACAGATTGAAGTAAATGGCGGCTCTGTTGGCACAGCTGGATGCATTGAACGCCTCAGGAATCTTCATCAACGCGTTTTGCAAAAATCGGGTTATCCCGACAATGTCATTGACAAAGCATTGCCAGAAAATCATTCTGGTAGTGCACTTGCTTTAACAATTTTTAAGGCCTGGTAAGCGAATGCTTGACATATTTATATGCACTTTATTTAATATCAAATTAAATTATATTTGAATACAAAAAATACGAGATTTAACTATACTAAAGCCCCCCCCCAACCCCTCCTATTCAAGTTATGCCTCCCATAGAAAACTCCATTCATGTAAGGATATCCGACCCCTGCTGGTTACCCGATCTTTTTTTTCGTTACCGAGGGGGTCTTGGGGAGGAGGTACTAACAGTGGCCCAGGGACGTATCCAGAGGGGGGGGGTACACGGGGTACGTAACCCCCGCCCCCCCAAGACCCCCGTCGGTAAGGGAAAAAAGAGTTGGTACCCCCCCAAGGCCCCCCGGAAGAAATTTTTTCTCCATTAAGGGGAAGGAAATTTACAAAAAAAAATAAATTTAAAGGAAAGTTTGAACATTTTCTTAACTAATTTCATAAAACTATTCAAAAAACCACCCACTAGCAATTTGTCCTAGTGGTCTATGCGACCGACAACAAAATTTTTACCTCAGGTTCAAATCCTTTCCATTTTACTGATTATTATCGGTTATTTTCGCCTAAACTTCTTCGAATTTAGTCCTTATTTTCCTTAAGAAAACATGGCTATATTTTTCAAAATTTTTTTCGGCGGCGCCTATCGGCACCGCCGAAACCCACAGCTCCAAAATTTTTCGGATGGCCGCGGGAGCAAAAAAAAAAGGTCGTTAGGATGAAAATTTTTCAAAAGTACACCCCTAAGAATTGACTTTTTGGTTCGGTACCCCTCCCCCCCCCCCAGACCCAAATCCTGGATACGTCCCTGCAGTGGCCGTCGAATTTAAAGCGTGGATTCAATTAAAGGGTGGGAAGCGCAGTGCAGGATTTTTGAAGATTGAATTGGACATTTAAAATTTAAGGGAACACTTGAAGGACCCGGAGGCAATCATTCTGTTTGTGGTTGTGAAGCATCAAAGTTCATGGCACTACACTTTGAAATATGATGAGTACGAGTTGGAACAACTCTCCCGAGGACGTGCCAAAATTGTTCACCTGACGCTTATCGAATGCGCTGATAAGTGAGCAATTTAATCGATTTAATTTACACAAAAAGATTGTTTAATTGCTTTGATTAAACGATTTAAGTTTGCTTAAAATAAGTGCTAACGAGTCCGGAATACGAAATTTTAGGGCCTCTTGCATTTTAATCATTTAAAATCTATTAGATTTTTAAATGCAATAATTTGCAACGAAATATACCTATATATTTTTTTATTAGTTTAACGCTTGACGACGATTTTACGCTACGCTTGGAGGGTCGTAAGGTTGGCATTGTTTATTGGAATCGAGTACGTATTGGCATCACGTATTACCCGAGATCATTTGCCGCAATACGAATGATGGAACGCTCAACAGCCATCGTAAGTTCCAAAATATTAAAAAAATATGTATATAATTTTTAATTTTTTTCAAAATTTCATCACAGAAAGCCATATCGCTGTTCTTCGAAATAAGCACCTCAAAAAAAATTCAACAGGCAAAATTTTGTTTCTTGTCAATAAATTGTTAAAGTTTTTTTTCATGACTACACTCGACTAAAGATCAGATCATAATTAATTTTAACATAAATTTCTTGTGTCGATTAGTTTGTAATTAGGAAAAACCGCAAGCAAAAAGGGGTCGAAAACGACAAATCAGCTAAACCTAAACCGTGACCCCGGTTACGTCCCCGAAAATTGGAAGCAAATGGCTTTTATGGCAAAAAATGAAAAATAATTCAAAAAATTGCAAATTTTTTGTACTTTTTTACTCGTAGTTTTGTTTATCGTGTTCAATACACCAAGACTGGGCATTTAACTTACTAAAAAACATAAAAAAAGTTTTTCATTAAAAAACGCTATACAAAATTCAGCTGCTAGCCCAGCCAGGAATGGTGGAACGATTTTTTCAAGACCCAAACGAGGCACATATGGTTGACAAAATTCGCGCAACATTTGCCAACATGTGGGGCTTGGAGAATGATGACCAGCAAACGCAGGCAGTGATCTCGGTAATTGCTTTAATGACAACCCTGCCTAATTGATTAATTAAAATTACCTATTAAATATTTAATCAGAGCGAACCTAAAGAGAGTTCATGATGCTTGTCTTGACTGATTATGAGGCTGTAGTACATTGTGCCATGTTAAAATTTATAAATACCCTTTTAAAGGATGCCATTGCTCATCCCGAGCGCTATGTGCTGAAGCCGAACAAGGAAGGCGGTGGAGAGAACTTTTGGGGCCAACAAATTGTTGACAAACTGAAAACATTTACAAAAAGGGAACGCGCCGCGCACATTTTGATGGAACGCTTAAACCCAGTGACCACGAAGGTGAAATTTTTTGTTAGAGATAACTGAAAATCCGATTTCGTGACTCTACTAAGCCCAAAATACACACCCAACTCTCTTCAATCCTGGGGCTTTTACCGACTGCTGATGCTGTTGACACGGAACCCAGACAGACATTTTCGGGCGCTTTTCGGCTTGGGTCAGAACCCAATTTTATCTAAACCGGTTAAAAATGAAGTTTAAAAAGTAGCATATACCGTATTTTCTAAAATAAAGCTTCCCGGGGGCTCTAACTTTCATTCGCATTGTTTTTTTTATATCTTAATTATTTAATTTAAATTTTTAATTCATTAATATTTAAAATTTTTTAATTCAGAGGGGGGCTCTACTTCAGGGGGGGGGGCTTTAATATAGGAATTACGGTACATACAATAAAAATTAATTCACCATTTTACAGAGTTATATGGTCGTGCCATCTAAAGCAGCCGAATTGGCCGATGTGAACAACGAGCTTGGCATATTTGGCTACATTTTTGGCAACATGGCCACTGGCGAAGTGCTTCACTACGCGCAACCGGGCAACATGGTCCGTACCAAGATTGTGCACTCAAATGAAGGTGGCGTATCGTCCGGGAACGGTGTTTTGGACTCACCGTTTCTGTACTGATGATGATGATGATCATGATATGATACTGGATTCATTTTTGCCAACTTAGACTAAAAAATCCTTCGATTTTTGTTTGGTTTTGTGTCGAACAACCAAAATCTCCTCGTTCCATGGAGTTGTGTCACAGTTTCCAAAATCTTTCTAAACTGAATATCGACCCCGTAACCGAAAAACCTTCCTTCACTATTTGGTATTTATTTGTCTTTAATCATTAGGGTGCCAATTTTATGTAAATAAGTACATATTTTTTTCCTGGATTCTACGTAGTCTATTTAGTAAGAAAAACAACTTTTTTTCTGCCATTTGCTTATAAAAATTGGGACTTTTTTTTTACATATTTCGGGATTTTTCTACATACTACATAGGTACGTACATATATTTTTATACATTGTTCGGCCTTTTGGTAAATATCTTCAGGTCTTCAAAAAAAAATCCTTTTTTTTTTTTGTAATTAAATTTTGTGTATTTTTTTTTGAAAAATTAAAAAAATTTGCATGCTTTTGTTGCAATGAAATCAACCCCAACGCTCGAAGACCAAACATGTGTTGGGTTTATGGTCAATGCCATGGCAGGCAATGTTTGGTCACGAAGCAGAGACAATTCCCTGCTTCGTGACCACGGAAGGCACAACATTTGCCAACATCGGTTGTACTTTTTTGTACACTAGGTATTCATTAGTTCATTTAGGTTGGGAGGGGTGAGCCATGTGATTCAAATTGAGGAATGTGTCCTGTCCTTGCTAGACGCAAATACCACCGGGGCACTGGGTGCGCGAAATTTGGATGTTTGGGCTTTACGATGTCCATGCCGGCATTGGAATGGTGCGCATTCCGCCCTACATTCACTAAACTGTTAATCACACAGTTAATATCCCATCACCGGGGCCCATACGATAGAAGAACTTGAAAATGAAGTTCAAAGCGATGTCCGGCACAAGGCGCGCATTGTTGCCAAGTTATTGCGCCAAAATATATGGATACAGTTTCACGGAAAAAAATATTGGCCGCATTTGGCAACATTGTTGAGCACATTAACCATTATTACCCCATAATGCGTGATCATTTATTGCTTATGTTAATCCACCTTGATTTAAACTTATTGCAACATTCAAAAATTAATTTTAAAAAAATGTTCGAATCCGGGCTCGGGGTTCAGAATTGGTCCAAAATAAGGCCGATTTCGTGCTCAGTGCCGTAAAATAGCCCTAGAAAAGTTTTTTCAGAATTTTCAAAAAAAAACATTTAAATTGCATATTTATGACCTCGCTTTTCACATTTGGCATAGAAATGAAGTAATTGTGAGCATTGGAGCACGAAAAATATGAATAATGCTTCTAACATTGTTTACTTTTGACTATTTTTTTCATTTACACTTAAACTTAAATGTTTGCCTAGCGGTCAGTGGTGGTAAATTTTATTTCTTTGCTTAGTGCTCTGTGGTGGATGGCTAAGGATAAATCCCAAGACAAGGGCTAAATTGGATCACAATTAATTGTTTTTTTTTACTTTTATATACGATTACAGGAATTATTTTTTGAAACTGAAACTTAATTATAAAATTTATTTTGGAAAATTGTTTTCTGGTAAATATTCGTTTTTTTATTCAAGGCATGAGAAATTCATCTCTCCAATAAATAATATGATTTCCGGTGACTATAATTATGTTAATATTAAACACTTCCGCTAAAATCTCTTTGTTAATGAAGAAACTCCTGTACATCATGAATAAACGGTCTAAACTGAATTCAAAATACAGATTAGGCAAAATTTGCTTCTTTTGCGGGAAGAATCACAAAATTTTCACAAATTGTCTAAGAATAAATTTGGATCTTATTTTTTCCTTTTATACACGATTACATGTAATATTATCGACAACATTTATTTTCTATCTTAGTAAAACTCCCACGCCTCTGAAGTTATTTCTTTTGCATAACTTAATCTTAATTAATTATAAAACAAATGCTTTAGAAAAATTGAAATTATTATTTTGAAACTAAATTGAAAAATTATTTTGAATAATTGTTTCCGGTGAGGCAAATATACGTTGTTTTAATTGAAAGCATGAGAAATTCATCTCTACAATAAATAATATGATTTCCGGTGACTATAATTATGTTAATATTAAACACTTCCGTTAAAATCCTTTATAAATGATGTAATAGCTAAAAAATATTCATTTAATTATTGCTGATTCAAATTTCTTCAAATATTTTTAAATCAGGCTTATTTTTTTAAAAATGAACGGAGAAAAAATAAAGTACCAATTTGTTGTAATTATTGTTTTAAATATTTGCTTTATTACTGGTACGCCTAGACAGCCCAATGCATCCGAACAAAGTTCGGAGAATATTTATACTTAATTTCCTGTATTAGAGCCCCACGAGGATGTTTAAGCCATACACTCAAGAATTTTTTTTAGAAACGCTAACTCTACTAGGAGAGTGAGGGCGACTGGGGTCTGTAATTTTCAAGATTTACTAAGATTGAGTCTAAAAGTGGGATTGCCTCTAAATGTGGAGATTCATTAGAAGAGAGTGTGGGGAGTTTTATTTTTAAATCACTCGATAGGATGCTTTATTAGCTATGGGGAGGGGTCTACTAAGAGGGGAAGGCACTATTATAGGAAAATAAGGAAATTAAAATTTTCATTGTTATTTACAGTATTTGTAATTTAGCTGAAATCCATGCGTTGGTTCTGGATGCCATTGACTGGGATCATCATATTGTTTTGATAAAAAGAATACATGAGCAATTAGACAGGCATGAACGGGCATGACAAGATAAAATCAAACAATTTTTTCTTATTTTGAAAATTTGATTTGAATCTATTACTTAATTAAAAAAATGGATTAAAAATAATGATATACATTTTAAAGAAGCGATAAAGCCCAGTTTGTTCCATTTTCATTGTACCCGTCGCCAATGCCACGAAAATTCTATAAACAAGCAATGGACGTGCAGAAGGTATAAATAAACAGGATGTAGCTGTTTTGTAGCGCAGTTTGGTGCCTCCGTGGCGTCCCCTGCCAACAGAGCGGCCTTCCATGTGCTGTACCCCAGCAACCCCAAACATGAAAAGGAGAGGATAGGGAAAGGGATCCTCTAAAAGGGCAGCAGTAGCTCAGTGGGTTAGAGCACTGCACGGATTACGGAGGGCGCAGGTTCAATTTCTGCCGGCTGCTGAACACAGCGGCCCGATTTTGGGCTCTAACGACAATAAAGATTTGAATTTGGGCCTAGTGGTCTGTGCGATAGTCACCAAAAATTAGTCATGGGTTCAAACCCCTTATTAAGTATGGGTGTTTTTTCGCTATTTTCTAACAAATCAACAACAGCAAAAGGCATAATAATATTTAAAAATTTGTATTAATGAAAACGTTGAATTTGTGGCGTGCTTCTCGATGGACGCGCTCCAGTGCACACCTCGATGCTGAGAGCGATCTGTCTCTGTCGAGCACTTCAAAAAGCTGATCCGCCAGGCTTCGGCGCGAGCTGCGTTGAATATGGTCGATGCACTCTCGGTCCGCCCTCTGTTTGGTGGCGTTGCTAAATCTATATATTTTAAAATTTAACCCTTTTTTGACTTACTTTTATTGGCCGGCGGCGTTGCCACTTTTTTTGCGTCCAATTGCTGTCGCATGTTTGTGACCAGCGCCTATCTGTTGCGCTGCTGTTGTCTCAGCAATTCTATTGTGTCGTCGCGTTCCTTCAGCTGACTTCCGAGGTGCTCAATTTGTTGCTGTCGTTCGTCAATCACTTCTTCAAACACAGGCGCCATGAAGTCCATGTCGAATGGCATTTCAGCCATCGGAATTGGCTCGTCGGTGTCCATTTCTGCTGCTGTTGATGTTGACGGTCCAGCGTCGGTCTCGTCTCGCTCTTCTCGCGCCGTATTTGGCAGGAAGTCAGCTGAAATTAATAAAAAACCTCCTTTTGTTAAGAATTTGTAGAAAAAACTCACTTTTTTGGTCCACCTTGCTTGTATTGCGCCCAGGCAGAGTGATTGTCGTTCATTCTTCTTGTCCCAACGTTTTTGCGGCTCATTTTTAAGTTAACATTCCGTAATAATTTTTTTTGGCCATAATTTGGCTTTTATCACCTGTGCCTTGAGAAATTAAAATATAACTCAAAAAAATTAAAATATCATTCGATGCGCAATTTTTCTTTCTAGCGATGATGCAAGTTTGAAGCACATTTAACGTATGTATGCATTAAAAGTTGTTCGTATCGAAGTAGGATCTAATATTTTTAATTTATTTTTTTGTAATTTTTATTATAAAATATGAAAAAAACAATAATATCAATTCTAGGCGATGAGTTTGCTGTACTTTCGCATTTCATGCGATTTCGATTTTCTGAAGATGGCTTACAAAGATGTGATTGAGTCGGACCTATCCGTTCGAATGTACATGAAACTTTTGGATGAAATGAATAGGGAAGGAATAAAACAACCACTGGCCATCTTTTTGCAGAGATCGGTTTGCGCAAATAAATGTTCCATATTTTCTATAATAGACCCACCTCCCCTAGTGGTATTGACAGGGGTCATAAAAACTTACTGAACATTGCTCTGTTAGAATCACCCAACCTCCCCCGCCCCCCGTCCACAATGAAGTAGTGAAAAAAAGACCCCCCCACCCCCTCTAAATAGAGATAGTACCACCAGCAGCAGGGTACATGACAACCCGACAACCCACCGCCGTACGGCCCAATTTTTTGGACAATAACTTTTTTGTTAGTGCGCCAATTCCTATATTGTTGTTGGTAGTATATGAAAGCTCTATACCAGGGTTGTTCCGGGTCGAGGAAAATATCGGTCGGGTATCTGGTCGGGTTGACCGAAAAAAGTTCGGGTCGGGTTTCGGGTTGGCAAAATATCGGGTCGGGTTCCGGGTCGGCTGGGCTGAAAGAAAGGTCAGGTCGGGTTTCGGGTCGCCAAAAACACCGAGTTTCGGGTTTTCTAATGAGACTTTAACAGAAATTGGTGACTAAAATCGAAATAATTATTTAAAACAAATATTTTTTTTCAATTTAGGATTATATGATAACAACTACAAGCTCAGATTCACAGAACATAGAGCCTGCTGATTGTCAGCTTAATCAGGTGGTGCTCTCCGACGTTGAACATTTATTTATTAACAATTAATATTAATATGTTCAATATGTGTTACTTTTCTTCTTTTAATTGCCGTAATTCCTAAAATAAAGCCTCGGGTGGATTTTCCAAATTGGGTGCAACATATATACATACTAACATACTAGGGATGGAATCGGATTCCGGACCTTTTGGGGTCCGGAATTCCGGACTTTTTTTCAAAAAACCTGTGCGATTTTTATGTTTTAACATATTTTTTTTGCGGCTTAGTTATGGCGAGAGAAGCCCAAAAATAGCATGTTCTCTGAACAATTTTTGATTTAGAGCGACTTATAAAAACATAAAAACACATATTTTGGCGTTTTGGCACATAAAAACATATCGCACATATTTGGGCTATTTTGGATTTTTTAGCACATATTTTGGCATTTTTCAGAATTTATTAGCAAAAATGCAACAAAATCTGAAAATGCACCCCTAAGAATCGAATTTTTTGACTCGAAATTCAAAAAATTTCTCCATAAAAAATCAATTTTTTGGCTCATTAAAATTTAAAAAATTATATTTTTTATTAAATTCAGAGAATTTTTGATTTAATATTATGCGTGCGAAATTAATAAAATGAGTTTAAATCAGGGCTCCCATCGAAAATTTTCGGAAATAAGGACATCAAAGGTTAAAAATAAGATTTTGGGGCCCAAAATAAGAACATTTTTTAAAACGTTGTT